>VZTY01034672.1:1354-16583 GCA_013400935.1 Turnix velox
AATGGATGTAAATTGGAAGGGGGTAGATTTAGACTCAACATAAGAAAGAAATTCTTCCTGGTGATGATCTTTAAGGTCCCTTTCAACCCAAACTATTCTATGATTCTATGATCTTTGGAAGGCAGGGACTGCCAAACAGATTGTTCTCTGTATTTCCAGCACTTTGCTGCCCTTACAGCAATGTTCACTAGTGCAGGTATGGGTTAATCTCTGGGTTTGAGTTAGTGACCATCATCCAGAAGCCATCAAGTACCTTCCTGGGGTCACATTTGTGCTGTTGGGCTGAATCATTCCCGTCTGATTCATATTTGGAGGCAAATAGCCAGCAGCTCCAGTTACATCAATGAGCTGAAATATTAATAGATACTAATCTGGCAGTTCAGAAGGGAAAAATAGATGGCAGCAATAAGGATGTGTCATCCTCCCAGGCCTCCACATCCTTCACTTGTGAACTCTTTCAGCATGGGTGAATGAAAGCCCCTGCCCTGGTTGAGCAAAGCAGGCAGGTCAGCATTCCCTGATGTGAGGGGACACAACCTGATGGTTAGATTCTGAGGGTGGCCACCCCCAAACTGTCTTCTTCTCCAGCATTTATTTTATTTTGTTTTGCTTCCTGCAGGCCAGCCAGCTGGGAGTGTACCGGGCCTTTGTGGATAACTATGAAGTTGCCATGGAGACAGCAGAGAAGTGCTGCCAAGCCAATGCTCAGTTTGCTGAAATCTCTGAGGTAATGTCACGGTGTTCAGACACACGAGCTGTCTGGCTCTGACTAATACCCTGCCATGTCACTCCTGTCTGTCCTCCAAGTATCTTTGCAGCTCTGCCTTCTGTGGAGGAGTTGTGGGCTCCTGCGGGCTCACTGCTTCACTTCATTTACCCACCCATTTATTAGTTCAAGGTGATCACACTGACATTTCTGTATAGAGTTGGTCACATCCACAGCCTCCATGTGCTGTCCCCACGCTGCTGTTCTTTTGTAAACTGCCATTGTTTTCAACTTCTCATCTCTGTACCAACTTCATGCATTTCTAGAAAGGAAAGCTGATGATTTAAAGATGAATTATTCACAACACCCCCTCCATGTTGCTAAAGGTGCTTTGCTGCATCTCTTGACGTGCACTCCTAAGAAAATTGCTTAATGTTTGAGATGCTTGAGCACCTGTGACATGGCAAGGATGGTTTTACTGAGAAGGAAAGCACATTTTGCCTTCAGTGACTTGAACTTATGGCTTCAGAGGAGCAGATAGTGTCTTGAATTCCTATGTGATATCTCAAGGTGACTGACCATCTGCTGTCTGGGTTTTCTTTTTCTTTTAGAATCTAAAAGCAAGAAGCACGAAGGAGTCTAAAGACCAGACAACAAAGAATTCCTTGGAAAGTGAGTGATCTGTGCAGAGGAAAATGTGGTTTGTCATAACAGTGAGGAGGCTGTTGCTAAACTTTGACTGTCCCTTTTATCCTGGAGTTTCTGATGGCTCTACCTGGGAAATCCCTTTCCTTTTCCAAGGAGCAGAGCTCGTATATAGTAAGATGCATGCGTGCACAGGGAAGTCCCTGCCCAGCTTAAAAACCTCATCAGTCCCTTTGGGAAAAAACAGGCCAACCAAAGGACTGCTGTGATTTTTGGAGAACATTTCCTACCCTCTGATAGCACAAATAGGGTGACTGTTAGGTGGTGTTTGCCCTGTGGTAGTGTCCCAGCCTGGTCAAGATGGGTGTCTGTGGTACCTGTCTCCATGTGGATAAGTAGATGACAACCCACATACTAAAAGAAACTTCTATACCCACTAAAATGAGAGCAAGTGTTTGGGCCTGCTGTCAGGACTTAGAAGCACTCAATGTGTCGTGCTGAACTACAGAAAGGAGGGATGCACTTCCAACTTTTCAAGAGACAACCTGGGCAATTTCAAGAGTGCAAAGCCCAGTTCTGACCTGTGGGACCAGGCAGGTAGCCAAGGATTTCTCAGAAGTGTGTCACATGGTGTGCAGCTGCTGAGTTCTACCTGTGTGCACTCACTGTCTAGCAGGGTGTGCTCACTAGTGGGTATCAGTTTGATGTGGAGGATATTTATTTCCTTGGTGTCTTCATGTGTGTTCAAAGGGCTGGAGCAACTGCCTTATGAAGACAAACTGAAGAGAAGGCTCAGGGGGGACCTCAGAGGAGCTTCTCAATACCTGAAGGGGGCTACAGAGAGGCAGGGGCAGGACTTTTTAATAAGATATGTGATGGGANAGTGTGAGGTGTCCCTGCCTATGGCAGGGGGAATGAACTTGATGATCTTTAAGGTCCCTTCCAACCCCAACTATTATATAATTCTATGATTCTATTGTCTGTTCAGCACATAAACTTTAGAGAAGGGATTCTTCAGTAGCTCATTGGTCAGTAGACTTGTGCTTCCACCTTCAGTTGTGTTGGACAAGCTGCTTTGTCAGGTCTGTGTTTAGGTATTTGTCCTCCTGATGTGTTGTTCTTTTTTCACAGCTCTATTATACAAGCCAGTGGATCGAGTGACTCGCAGCACGCTTGTCCTTCATGTAAGTATCTGAAGGGAGGTTCTCAAATTTTAGCCCTCTTTTTTTTTTTATTTCTTCTTCCTTCAGGAAGCTACAAAAATAAACCTATCCTGCTGCACAAGATCCCTCCATTACACTAAGGGTAGGGATTCATAGATAGAACTATGATAAGTTCTCAGTGAGACTTCAAAGAAGTGCAGGGTAAATTGTCCTTTTTCTGTAGAGATAAAGCCTTGCTCTAATCTGTAAGAAGAATCTGCACCATCTACAGCTCTAGTTACACTCTTCTGCTTTCCATTGGTGCTCATGGCTCTGTTCCTTGTGTTCCTGGTGTCAGGATTTGCTGAAGCACACTCCAGTGAGCCACCCTGACCATCCCCTCCTGCAGGATGCTCTGCGCATCTCACAGAACTTCCTCTCCAGCATCAATGAAGAGATCACTCCTCGCAGGCAGTCCATGACTGTGAAGAAGGGAGAGGTGAGTCTTCCTGCTTCTCTTATTTTCTCTGTTTCTGAGTAGTAGTTTGTCCTTTTCTGTGGAGCAGGCTAGGAAGTTACACTACAAATCTGTTGCTAGGATACAGTATATGCCATAGCCTTGTTCTCTAGAGTTTGTACAGCTCCCTTCTGTTTTCTTCCCAGAAATGTGAGTTTTGTCCTTAGCACTGATAGAATCATGTGTCATACACAATTTCTATGATGCATACTGCTATTCACTGGATGGATTTGTATTTTAGAATCATAGAATTATAGAATAGTTCAGGTTGGAAGGAACCTTAAAGATCATCGAGTTCCAACCTCCCACTACATCAGGCTGCTCAGTGCCTTGTCCAGCCTGGCCTTAAACACCTCCAGAGAGGGGCATCCACAGCCTCTCTGGGCAACCAGTGTTTCACCGCCCTCACCCTGAAGAATTTTTCTATATCTAGCCTGATTCTACCACTTTCCAATTTACATCCATTATTTCTAGTCCTCCCATCACATTAAAAAATCCTACCCCTGCCTTTCTGTAGGGCTCCCTTCAGATATTTTTACTTGCAAACTGAAACAAACAGGAAACCTGTGAGGAGAAAAAGCTGAGGAATCATCATAAATCATTAAAAAAAAAATGTAGGAAAAGCTTTTTTTCAATAATCTTTGTTCTTGCTGAAACTGATTTTTTTATTTTGTTTTGTCATTTCTAAAGAAGAACGTTGTGGATTGGACTGGGAAGTGAAACAAGTGGAATAGGATGGGAAAGCTGAGGGAGGTGATTGACTCCTCAGGATGTAATGTAATATTTCTTAGCTCTGCTAGGAGCTAGACTACACCCAGGAAGTTCTGAGATGTGCAAAGAGGGCCTAGAGCTGCATAAGGTGAAGTCCTGCCATGCTTCTGTGCACTTGATTCATGTACCTGGTAATTTCAGTAGAAAGCAATTTTTTTTTTTATTTCCAGTCCTTCCTGATGAGTAAAGGCCAGATCTGATAGAACTATTAGGAAACAGGATGATGTAGGAGATGGGACAAAAGAGAGGTGCAGCTCAGATAGTCTGTGTGTGAGAGGGATTGTGGCAGCGTGCCAGAGACACTGACTAATCATAAGTGACCCAGATTATCTTGTACAAAAAGATCTCTTGCAAAGGTGGGGGATTGGTGAGTTACCACAAACTTTCATGATGTATTTCCAAATCCTGTTGGCTAAACATAGTTACTTTTAGCTGTTAAACTGATTGGCACCTGACAAAGCTTTGCTAGAAGCTTGATTACTGGAGCAGATTCCTGGAGTGGGAGCAGATGCAGGACTGGGAGTAATGGATGTTACTTGGAAGGGAGTAGTTTCAGGCTGGAGAGAAGGAAGAAAATCTTTAGGGTGAGGGCAGTGAAACAGTGGAAGAGGTTGCCCAGAGAGGCTGTGGATGTCCCCTCTATGGAAGTGTTTAAGGCCAGGCTGGGCAAGGCACTGAGCAGCCTGATGTAGTGGGAGGTGTCCCTGCCTATGGCAGTGGGGTTGGAACTCCATGATCTTGAAGGTCCCTTCAACCCCAACTATTCTATGATTCTATATGGTGCACTTTATCCTGCAGGTCTTGGTCATTGTCTCATTTTGTCAACTGAGGGAGTGCACAGCTGAGAAAAGAAAAGGCAGTGCTGAGCCATTGGAGGCTGAGGTAGCAGATGAGACATCAGGCACTGCTACTACTCAGTAGTAGGTGACCTTGCTAAAGTGGGTGCTGATTGAACTGGAGCAGAAATGGCAGGCTTGGATTGCTCCCTCCAAGGGGAGGGCACATTTTGTGTTCTACAGTTGTTTGTCAGCATCTCAGTGAGAGATGCAGGCTTTGAAAAAGTGTCATGTAAAATCCTAATGAGGTGCCAGAGCCTGGGCAGAGGGACAGGCTCAGGAAGTCCTGATGATCTCCTCTTGCAGGGGTGTGTTTGTCAGATCTTGGAAAACAGTAAGAGGATGTCTGGCAGGATTGTTCACACTCTCACTGGTCCTGCAGTGCAGTGACTTCCAGTATGATGTGGGGAGGGAAGGAAGGGGACACCTCCAGCAATTGAGGGGGAATCCACAACCCCTCTGGGCTACCTCTTCCAGTGTTTCACTACCCTCACCCTAAAGAATTTCTTTCTTCTCTCCATCCTGAATCTCCCCCCTTCCAATGTGTGGATGTGCTAGAGGAGACTGGATACTCTTTGTACTCTCCCTCACTGCACAGAGCTTTCACTGAGAGCTGGGGAGAAAATACCTTCCTTCTGGTGCCTCCTGCAGTTTGCCTTCCACTGCAGGAATCTGCTGCTGTTTACTTTCTTTAGTCTTTTGGCACCAATATCCCACTTCTTTCAAAGTGGTAATGCCCCAGTTGACACCACTCTATGTGTGTAGGGTAGGTATGTTCACTCTCTGCAGAGTAATCCAGAGACAGGAGTCTGCTCCCAGCTATTCCATGTGGGTTAGTGATGGCTGCACCTTCCTATAAGCTTCTCAGCTTGGGGTCATAGCTGGGTTTTGTTTATGCCTGTAAATCTTTTTTTTTTTCTACTCATCCTTTCCTCCCCCTGGCTTTGCTTGTGCTTCCCCTAGGGTGACAGGACAGCATGCAGTTTGCATTTTCTAATTGGCTGCTCTCAATGCATAATGCATTTTTTTTTTATTTTAATGAATCACCAGCTTGCTTTGATGGCTTTTTTTTTTCATTATTTGTCTTCCTCCCATTGAAATTTCCTTGGTGGAGAGGAAGGGGGGAGAAATGGCCCTTACCCCTTGTGTATTGCTTAGGTGCTGATCTGAGTTATCTTTTTTTCCACAGTCCTTGCCTTTCATGTGGAATATTTTTTCCCCTCTGAGTGCATTGTGGGGAGGAGTCAAATCTCCTTTGCCAGCCTCTAGCTCCAGCTTTTTTTTTTCTTTTTTTTTTTTTTCAGGATTGCTTTGAACTGGGGAAAGCAGCCAGTTGTTAATCTCCCTAGTGACAGGCTGCTAAGGAGAGGAGCACAGGTCAGGAGAGAGTACAGACTCATCAGCACAGTCTTCCTCCCTTTTGGAAAAAAGGCAATTCCCTGCTCCAGGAGCATTGACTCACTCTGACCTGCCTGCTCTTAGTTGTCCTTCTTGCACAATAACCCCATGGTTGTGTTTGGCTCAGAAGGCTTTTTTTCTAATTCTAGACTTATGCATATGAACTGAAAGGTTTCTGTGATATGTGGACCCGGTTTAGGTGAGCAAATATTCCAGGTAGTGCAAAGAGATGGCAATAAAGGGAGTAAAAACATTCACTGGAGGGACAGAAACAGGAAAGGGCAGCATTGGTGGGTTAAGTCTATGAACATGGTCCTTGCTGCACTGTAGAATCATAGAATAGTTTGGGTTGGAAGGGACTTTAAAGATCATTGAGTTCCAACCCCCCTGCTTCTCTGCTTTATGATTTGCTGGAAGCTGAGGAAGAGAGCAGCTAGGAGAGCACCAGCCCCAGCAGCAGTTTTAGTTTAGGATCAGTTTCAGAATCATAGAATAGTTTGGGTTGGAAGGGACTTTCAAGATCATTGAGTTCCACCCCCCCTGCCATAGGCAGGGACACCTCCTACTACATCAGGCTGCTCAGTGCCTTGTCCAGCCTGGCCTTAAACACCTCCAGAGAGGGGGCATCCACAGCCTCTCTGGGCAACCTCTTCCAGTGTTTCACTATCCTCACTCCAAAGAATTTCTTTCTTATGTTTAGCCTGGATCTCCCCTCTTCCAATTTACATCCATTATTTCTAGTCCTCCCATCACATATCTTATTAAAAAGTCCTACCCCTGCCTTTCTGTAGCCCCCTTCAGGTATTGAGAAGCTACTAAAGACCAGCAGCAGTCAAAAAATGAACTACCACACGACCTCCACAGTTTTTTGCAGTTTCATTAGTTCCTGTTTACAAGAATGGGGTGAATTAGCTGGAAAGACAAGCCTTTAATTTTGGCAAAGATGACACAGGCTCCACAGTCATTTGCATCCAAGCTTTGCTGAGAAAAAAACCCCATGCAGTCCATATATAGCTGCTCTGTTAATAAGGCTAGAAAGGTTATTACTCCCTTCCCTCTGGCAAATAATAGTGGCACATCCCTTACCTCAAAGCACTGATGTTCCTGCTTCCCCAAGCAACCATCCCCCCCTGGAACATTAAACAGGTTCCCTGTTTAAGCCAAGAGGATAGTAGTGAAGAAGGATCAGAGGTGGGTCCTAAGGGTTAGCAATGTACCTTCTGACTTGCACTCTGAGTGTGACCACCTTTTCCTTTTTTTTTGAGCTATTTAGAGGGTGGGGAAAGTGGAAACTTGTAGGTAATCCATCAAAAATGTAGAGAAATAAAACCACACAAGTCAAAAGATGCCAAAAGGAGGGAGCAAGGGAATGTAGCAGAAGAGGATAGACATAAGAAAGAAATTCTTTAGGGTGAGGGTAGTGAAACACTGGAAGAGGTTCCCCAGAGAGGCTGTGGATGCCCCCTCTCTGGAGGTGTTCAAGACCAGTCTGGACAAGGCACTGAGCAGCCTGATGTAGTGGGAGGTGTCCCTGCCTATGGCAGGGGGGTTGGAACTTAATGATCTTGAAGGTCCCTTCCAACCCGAACCATTCTATGATTGATCTAATGCTCTTTGCAGGTTATTGATTCAGGGCCATGGTGGTGGCTGCCATTCTGCCTTGCTCCTGTCTCTGCAAGTACCACCTTCTGTGAAGTGTTTGCACTGCCATTTGTGTGATCCACCAGAATGGTTTGGGTTGGAGGGGACCTTCAAGATCATCTAGTTAGCATGAAGAAAGGGAGCTGTCTAAAAATGAAGCCATTTTGGGTCATTCCACTGGCTGAGTAGCTTAGAATCTGGTTTCACTACGTGCAGACACAGGAGAGCTGACAGACAGTTTTGTCTGGAATCAGGCCCTCATGTTGGATCAGCTTCTGCTACTGTGTTCCTTTTCCCTTGTCCTGGGAACAAGCTGCTTGCCAAGCTACTTTACCATGGTTCTAATTGTGATTTTAGACTGCAGTTGGGGGACCTTGGATATCATCTTAGGTTTCTGGTAGCCTTAAGACCAAGCCTGCAAGAGAAGGGAAAGGACAGAAGATATTTGCAAGTGGGCAGAAGCTCAGAGTAAAGCCTTTAAAAAGCTGGAAGGAAAGCTTGGACACAGGCAGTTATGCACAGCTGGAAACCTGGTGCCTACTGCTTTTGGAGGCCTTGGGCAGATGTTGGCAACAGAGCAATCAAAAATTATCTTGGATGCTTCATGCTCTGTCTTACAGCTGGAGTTAGAGAGCTCCTGGTGACTGAAGCTTTGGAAAGAAAAAAGAAAGGCTATTAAAATGCTTAAAGAGCAGCCAGTTTAGCTCCCCAGGAAGAGCATCCTTTTATTCTGCACTGCTGCTCTTGCAACACACGCACATGAGGAATCATTTTCTTCCTACGCTCTGCAGAAAACCAACCCACCACATCCTCACTGACATATGCTGATCATAGAATCAGAGAATAGTTTAGGTTGGAAGGGACCTTAAAGATCATCAAGTTCCAACCCCCCTGCCATAGGCAGGGACACCTCCCACTACATCAGGCTGCTCAGTGCCTTGTCCAGCCTGGCCTTGAACACCTCCAGAGAGGGGGCATCCACAGCCTCTCTGGGCAACCTCTTCCAGTGTTTCACTACCCTCACCACAAAGAATTTCTTTATTATATCTAGCCTGAATCTACCCCTTTCCAATTTACACCCATTATTTCTAGTCCTCCCATCATGTATCCTATTTAAAAGTCCTACCCCTGCCTTTCTGTAGCCCCCTTCAGGTGTTGAGAAGCTACTCTGAGGTCCCCTCTGAGCCTTCTCTTCCCCAAGCTGAACAACCCCAACTCCTTCAGCCTGTCTTCATAGNATGTCCTGCTTATGTTGAGGGCTCCAGAACTGGACACAGTAACTCCAGATGATTTTACCACCTTCTTCCTGCCTCACACATGTTCCATCCCTTGCCTGGTCCCTCACCCACACATGCTGAAGCCTCTGCTGTCACCACATGGGATGAGCTGTTTCCTCAGTGCACAGTGCAGCTGTGGCTCTGAATGAGGGGACTTTTAAATTCTGCTTTCTGTAAAGTGTCACAGCCAAACCAGTCCTCTGCCAGGCTTCCTGGAGTGAAAGAGTAGGTGACAGCAGCAGGATTTATCAGATGCAAACAGCACTGAAACACTGTGGGATGAATAGATGAGTGCACAGGTAGCTGTGAAGATGGAGCGGAGGAGGAGGAGATGTTCCATGACAGAGGGAAGAGGAGGAGGACAGGCAATCCAGAGAGAATATCTAAGCACTGAAAGGTATACAGGGAGAGCTCTTTTGTCCAGAGCACTGAGGTGGGTGGCAGAAATAAGCAAATTATGCAAAAGAAAGCAGAGCCTAGAACCAAAAGCTAGGACTTCACAGCTGAAGAAGTTGGGGTTGTTCAGCTTGGTGAGGAGAAGGCTGAGGGGGGACCTCAGAGGAGCTTCTCAATACCTGAAGGTCTACAGAAAGGCAGGGGTAGGACTTTTAAAGAAGATATGTGATGGGAGGACTAGAAATAATGGATGCAAATTGGAAGAGGGGAAATTCAGGCTAGATATAAGAAAGAAATTCTTTAGGGCGAGGGTTGTGAAACAGTGGAAGAGGTTGCCCAGAGAGGCTGTGGATGCCCCCTCAATCCCTGGAGGTGTTAAAGGCCCGGCTGGGCAAGGCACTGAGCAGCCTGATGTAGTGGGAGGTGTCCCTGCCTATGACAGGGGGTTTGGAGCTTGGTGATCTTTAAGGTCTCTTCCAACCCAATGCATTCGATGATTCTATGACTTATTGCAGCAGTCCAGCAGCTTTGCAGGAGTTCAGAAGATGGCAGGCAATTACCTTACTCTGGGTTTTGGCTCTGAAGCTGCTAGGGAGGACCTGTGGGGCTGAGGTGGCCCACAGGTGACTGTATGAGTCCTGTCTGAGGGAGCTGCTGGCTCCCCCCAGGTGGGGTAGGCTGTGCTGACTCATGCCAGGAGGTCCAGGAAGGTGCCCTGCTCTCCCTCACTGTGGGATTTGGCAGGGATCTGGTAAGACAGTTGGGAAATCCTTTTATTGTTTCCCTCTGACCTGCTGAACCCTCCCAGCAAGATGAATCATTTGCAACAAGGATGTTAGCCTTCGATGGAAATCCTCCTCTGCTCCACTGATGCATAACAGCCTGGGGCAGGCTGTTTTGCCCAACCCTAATGAAAGTCCTGTTTCCCAAGAGAAGCTGGCTGTCATAGCTAATAGCAAGCTCCACGCCCCTGTGAGGGGAGATTTCCTGGCTCAATCCATAAATGTTTTCTCCTGTTTTCCCCTCCCCAGTCTGTTGGTTTTGTGGCTTCTGCTTGCTAAAGGGAGGTCTTATGAGTGAAAAGATAGGAACCTACAATGATAGGCATTTCATTGATCTGGGAAGCTCTTTTTGTCCCTCTGTGTGACTGAAATACATCACACCTCTGTTTTGGGATTGTAGGTCTTCAGTTTTCTGCTTGGGTTTTGAGAAGAGAGTGTGGCTGCTTGGAGGAAGTTGGCTTGGGTGGTGACAGATGAGGATTTAGAGGCAGGTTAGGTGCAACATCAGAAGGCAGGAGAAAGAGTGACCTGGCTGGACCAGGCAGGCTGTGTGGGGAGGTTTGAAGCCTGATGAGTTGTTGTTATTTGGTGGAGCCCTGACACAAGGGTTTGCAGTCACTGGTGCCTCTTAATGACCTTCCTCTTCCCTGAGGTCTAGATGATGGTGTTGTACTAATGCCATAACCAGGGGTTAGAGCTGAGCAGTTGGCTTCACAATTCCCATGTTTTCATGAGCCTGTGCCCTCTGTTGCCTTTGAAGAAGCACATTTCTGTCCATGTTGTTGGCCACCAGAGGCATATTCTCAGTCTGGGGTATTGGATCTGTGCTCTGGAATAGCCTGGGGTGTTTTTTATCTGGGAACTCTTGGCAGGGTGCTGATGTCATGCCCTGCCAAGTGCCCAGCACCCAAAGACAGAAGACCAGGACAGGACCATGCCATGTCCCTGTCAGTAGCAAAGGGATAGTGCCCCTCTACTTGCCTCTGGTGAGGCCCAACCTGAAGTATTGTGTCCAGTTCTGGAGTCCTCATCTTAAGAGGGACATTGAGCTGTTGAAGCAGGTTCAGAGGAGGCCACCAAGATGGTCAAAGGGCTGGAGCAACTGCCTTGTGAAGACAGGCTGAAGGAGTTGGGGTTGTTCAGCTTGGTGAAGAGAAGTCTCAGGGGGACCTCAGAGTAGCTTCTCAATACCTGAAGGGGGCTACAGAAAGGCAGGGGTAGGACTTTTTAATGAGATATGTGATGGCATGAATAGAAATAATGGTATAAATTGGAAGGAGGTAGATTCAGGCTAGATATAAGAAAGAAATTCTTTAGGGTGAGGGTAGTGAAACACTGGAAGAGGTTGTGGATGCCCCCTCTGGAGGTGTTCAAGGCCAGGCTGGACAAGGCACTGAGCAGCCTGATGTAGTGGGAGGTGTCCCTGCCTATGGCAGGGGGGTTGGAACTCCATGATCTTTAAGGTCCCTTCCAACCTGAACTATTCTATGATTCTATATGGTGCTGGATAGCAGGGATAAGTGAGCTGTGAGGACATCTTTACACCTACAAACAATGAGCAGAGGCTGAGCTGGCAGCAAGCTGCTCTTCTCATTGCCCCGAAGGAGCTGAGCTGATTTGCAGCCTAATTAATATGCATCAGATAAAGAGACCTGAAATCAGGGTTTGGGCTTGCTCAGAAAACATCTTTTCCTGCTTCATTGTCGGTCCCAAATGAAATTCTTTGAAGCTGGGGTGAGTGTGTTTTGCTACTGCCAACGTACCTTCTCCTTTTTTTATTTATTTTTAAAGCTCAGTGTTTCTAGTTTCCTACCTGGGGTTTGTTTGCCAGGAGGAGGAGGGGGAGGCAGGCACAAGTGCACATCAGCAGCAGAGACGTTGATGAAGGCAGGAGTTCTCTCCAAAACCACTGAGAAGAGTCCAGGAGCATCACACCCACCTAAAAATCTCACAGATTATATGTCAAGTCCTTTCTGAGCCTAAATCACTGCTGGATGCCAAACCTCCACAGATTCTTGCCCAGAGATGGTGCAACAGTCTGCTAGATATCTGCCGTGTTTCCTGGCATTATGGGAAGGGTGCAGGTTTTGCTGCTGCTGCTGCTCCTCACAGATTTCCAGGACCTTTGTGTAATGGAAAGCAACACCAAGATGAGATGCTGACACTGCTGAGTGTGCTGTAACAGGGAGCTGTGGTGCTAGAGCAGCTGTGAATAAGAAAATGCAGACTGAGTCTAATGCAGGAAGTGTAGGGTGCTGCAGGACAAGAATTATGTCTGCAAGGGCATTTCTCTGCTGTGTGTTCCTTGCCACGGTGCCTTCTGAGCCCAGGACTGATGTGAGGGTTTTTTTCATGTTGTAAAGCCAAGATGGGAAGAGTACTAAGTGGGAAGAGAGGCAGCACACAGGGGTTTGCACTCCCACACCTTCTGCAGCAAATATATTCAGGGTTTGTCAAGTCACTCAGTGAGCAAAACCCATGGGGGATAACCAGGGAAACTGAGGCATCAGCTCTGGGTTGGATGTCCTGACCTTGCTCAGGTTAACTGCTGTCCTGTCCCATGCTGCTGCACAGCTGAGCAGGGCAGCCTCTTGCAAAGGGGCAGGTTTGGTGTGTGTTTCACAGTGTGGGGATCACAGATACTACAGGTTGGGACAGAGTCATACTAAATCCCAAGAGTGTGCCTGGAGAAGAATGACAGCAAGACAAGAAAGAGGAGTGTTGGTTACCTCTGGGCAGTGTTGGCAGGTTTCTCCATCTCTAGCCATGGAGCTCTCTGAGCATGTGTAATGCATTGCTCACTGCTGACAGTCAGGGGGGCATTCTTTTAGCTGGAAAAGCAAGGAGATAGAATCATAGAATAGTTGGGGTTGGAAGGCACCTTCAAGATCATTGAGTTCCAACCCCCCTGCAATAGGCAGGGACACCTCCCACTACATCAGGCTGCTCAGTGCCTTGTCCAGCCTGGCCTTAAACACCTCAAGAGGGGGCATCCACATCCTTTCTGGGCAACCTCTTCCAGTGTTTCACCACCCTCACTGTAAAGAATTTCTTTCTTATGTCAAGTCTAAATCTACCCCCTTCCAATTTACATCCATTGTTTCTAGTCCTCCCATCAGATATCCTATTAAAAAGTCCTACCCCTGCCTTTCTGTAGTCCTCTTCAGGTATTGAGAAGCTCCTCTGAGCCTTCTCTACACCAGGCTGAACAAAACAGATAGTACAGGTGAGGAGAAAGTCCTACATCATGCCTGTGTGGACTATCTGGTAGTTCCTCCTTGTGCTGGCTGTGAAGCAAGTCAACACTGAGAGTTATACATACTGGTAGGAATAAAATCTGCCCGAAGTTGAATACTCCTGATTTCCATTTGAAAAACAGTGGGAAATACCTATTCCAAGTATGTGCACACAGTCCTCTGGGTCCTGAAGTCAGAGCAGAAAGAGCACAAAACGGAGCTTGAATCTTTGTACCAGCACACAACCTCACCCTTTAGTGCCAGCACTTCAGACTTCAAGCTGTGGTGTCCCCATAAGGAAAGTAGGGAAGTGATACATTTGCCTACCAAGATGTGCCTCTTTAGGAGGTTGTAAAGTTCCCTGCAATTAGGAATAGGAGTAGAGGCATCAGGGTTGTGCAGCTTCTTTGCATCTGTTAAGGGATTGGAGCATTTTCCTGTTTGAGTAGAAGTTGTGGGAGTTGGGTCTCTAGCTTGGAGAAGAGGAGGCTGAGGGGTGACCTCATGAATGCTTATAAATATCTAAAGGGTGAATGTCAGGAGGGATGGAGCCAGGCTCTTCTCAATGATCTCCAAAGATAGGACTTGGGGCAGTGGGTGCAAGCTGGAACATAGGAGATTCCACATAAATATGAGGAAAATCCTTCACAGTGAGGTTGACAGAACTCTGGAATGGGCTTCCCAGAGAGGGTGTGGGGTCTCCTTCTCTGGAGACATTCAGACTCTGCCTGGCCACCTTCCTGTGTGACCTGATCTAGGTGTTCCTGCTCCCAAAGCAGAATTGGACTAGATGATCTCTCCAGGTCCCTTCCAATCCCTGACACTCTGTGATTCTGTGAATGTTTCTATGATGTACAGGGGATTTCAAGAGGCACGAGGTGGGGGGGCACATCCAGATGGTCCTGTTTAAACACAGGCTGAGAAGGGACTGCTAAGATGTTTGCCAAATGCATGTTTTGTTCAGGAATTATCCCTTAACAGCACTTGAAATGAAGCAGCAGCAATAGCATTTAGCTGTGATAGCTGGTAAATGCCTGTTGTGAATGGGGAGTGGGGGTGTTGATGGAGGTGTTTGCTCCCCTCTCTCCTCGCTGGAGTAGTTGAAGCTGAATTGAGTGGCCGGGTGACAGCTGGGAAAAGTGGTGTTTGCTGCTCTCTGCTGGGTGCTGAGGGGATGTTGTGCTGGCAGGGATTCTGGCCCTTGGGCACACGGGAGCAATGACTCGCAGTAAATGACATTTGGGTTCAGGAGCAGGTGATGGAGGGAAGCCTGAAGCCTCACTGGCAAGCAGATAATGAAGGAGATGCATGGCCATTTCTACCCGGGGAGAGAGGGCAGCAAGGGGCAGAGCTTATAGGAGGGAACATTTAATAGCCATTTTGTCAACTATTTTTTCATAGAATCATAGAATAGTTTGGGTTGGAAAGGACCTTAAAGATCATCGAATTATTTGTTTTCATACTGATTTACTGAATTGCCTCTAGAAGGATTCACGTCCAAAGAAATTGTTGCTCCAGTGCTAAATCTTGCACCAACTAAAGATTTTATTTTTTTTCCTGTTTGGTTGTGTTGTTTTTTCCCCACCAGCACCGGCAGCTGCTGAAGGACAGCTTCATGGTGGAGCTGGTGGAGGGAGCTCGCAAGCTACGCCACGTCTTTCTTTTCACTGATCTCTTCCTGTGTGCCAAGCTGAAGAAGCAGATTGGAGGGTGAGCTTTTCTCTCTGGAGTATGTCCTTTGCTCTTCAGCCTCAACAGAATCCTGGGCATAGACAACAATTTGAATTAGAATCATAGAATAGTTCAGGTTGGAAGGGACCTTAAAGATCATCGAGTTCCAACCCCCCTGCCATAGGCAGGGACACCTCCCACTACATCAGGC
>VZTY01034673.1:0-20162 GCA_013400935.1 Turnix velox
CCTGGCTCCATCCTCCTGACGCCCACCCTTTACGTGAGGTTACCCCTCAGTCTCCTCCAAGCTAAAGAGACCCAGCTCTCTCAGCCTTTCCTCATAAGGGGGCTGCTCCAATCCCTTCATCATCTCTGTGGCTCTGTGCTGAACTCTCTGAGCAGTTCCCTGTCCTTGTTGAACTGAGAGACTAGAACTGGACACAATATTCCCAGTGTGGTCTCACCAGGGCAGAATAGAGGGGGAGGAGAACCTCTCACAACCTATTGATTACACCCCTTCTAATACACCGCAGGATGCCATTGGCCACCTTGGCCACAAGGGCGCATTGCTGCCCCATGGTCAACCTGCTGTCCACAAGGACACCCTGGTCCCTTTCCCCAGGGAACAGCCTCAGGCAGCTCCCATGCTCTGCCTTTCTGGTGGAAATGGAGTGAGCTGGAGCACTGTAGCACCAGGAAGCTCTGCAGACTACAGCTCACCCACATGCTTCTTCCCTTCTGTTCTGCTGGTGCCGGACACATCTCCCACAGTTCAGGTCCTGGGGTTTCTCCTGGCTGCTGGCTAAATTGGGCTTGTGAAGCCAAAATTACAGCTGTGCCATAGCTGGGAGTTTGCCCCTGCAAGGCCCAGCACTGTGGCCAGACATGATGGCTGTGTTAGTCCTTCCCAGCTCCAAAGATTAAACTGGTGATTCTCTTATCAGCTATAAAACACTGTCTCATTCTCTCTCACCCCAGAGCTGTTTTATTGATCCCTGGACAGAAACCAAAGCATATAAATTACCCTGGCCTCTGAGGCTCTGCTGCTGATACATAGGAACTGAGCAGCCTGATCTAGTGGGAGGTATCCCTTCCTGTGGCAGGGGGGTTGGAACTTGATGGTCTTTAAGGTCCCTTCCAAACCTATTCTAAGATTCTATGATTCTATTTAAGTGCCTCTTCAGATTTTCTCAAAAAATGAAGGAAGAAAAAGCCTGATCTTTAAAACAGCTTCAAAACAGGTGCAACACCCAAAAAGATGCCACAGGTTTCCAAAGAGACATGGTACCAGCAGAAAGAGTGGTAAGAGTATCACACAGGGAAAGAAAGATCTGGATTTTTTTGTTGTTCTACTACAGACCATGAGCCAGTGGTGTCATGTTTCATTTTTATCAGAAAAATGAATCCATATTGACAGTTCTCCCCATCCAGGGTAGGGCTGGGGACTGGCTGTGTAGGACACTTGATATGCAGCAAGATGCTCAGTGGGATTTGTCCAGCCCTTGTGCATCCTCCTTGCAGCCCTTAAAATCCAGAGATCCTTCAGCCCTGCTGGCTCTTAGAAATGTGGCTACTTCTCTTCCAAAGTGGGACTGTTGCTTAGGAGTCAAACAGCAGGCAAATTGCCTGCAAAAGCTGGATATTAGGCAGAAACAAAAGGGGAAGAAAACCAAATGCCACCACCACAACACATAATAGTGATCTACAAATGCAGTAATGTCTCAGGAACATCATGCCTGCAGCTGTTCAGGAGGAAAGCAGGGCTGTGCTCCACAGGGAGTCTGATACACAAAACAGCAACTGCCCAAAGATGGAAGACCCCACCGGACTTCTGCCTTCCCATCCCCATACTTCAGTGCCCAGAGCTTGGTCCTGAGGATTGTCACAGCAAGAGATTAATGAAATGTCAGCTTGTCTGCAGGGTTTTTTGCTGTGAAACAAATGTGATTTCTGCCCTGTGCTTCTTTCTGCAGGAGACAGATATTGGGTCTTCAAAGACAACAATGTGGAGGAAGGATATCCACGGCCCATCTCAGACTTTGGCCTGCCACTGGGAGGCATTGACGCTGCTTTCTCCTGGGCCCACAACGACAAGACTTATTTCTTTAAGGACAATCTCTACTGGCGCTACGATGACCATGAGCAGAGGATGGATCCTGGGTACCCTTCAGAGACCATCCTGTGGAAGGGAATACCAACCCCTTTGGATGATGCCATGAGGTGGTTGGATGGTGAGTTTATGTCCCACTTCAAAAATAAAAAACACAAAAAAAAGGCAGCACTTTTTTTGCAGTTGAACTCTAGCCCCTTCTGCCATGCTTGCCAACAGAAGTGAACTGCTGGGCCCCAGAAGGGACAGCAGCTCCTGTTGTCTGAAGGCTGACAAGGGAGAGAGAATTCCAGCCAGAGCTTCCTCCACAGCTTCTTAAACAACTTAGTAATTTCTAGCAGGCAACAATTTTATTAAAAGAATACAGTTGGTGTTCTTTTACAAGGATTTTTACCCTAATATGCTCTGGTTTGCTTTTCACTGAATTAGTTGTCATTGGGTTTTTAGCTTGATACATGACGATGGGGACTGAAAATAACTTTAAAGGAGATGTCTTCTCCAGAGTTATGACTTATTTTCTGGGAATAAGATTCCTCAGTGGTTTCTTCTCACTGAGAAGGCCACAAAAATATTGTCACAGATATTTAAAACCAGGCATTCACTCACAGCAAAGTGGCACTTCCAGATTTTATTTATCAGCAACCTAATGGTAAATTTACCTTGCCTTGTAAAAATAAGCAATAAACCAGGAAGAAGGGAGGGACATTTACAGAGATTTTCCTAAAGCTACTGAGAGCAACTGGCCATTCATACTGGTAGGAATCCCCTGTGGGTGTGGGATCTGCTTAGAGCATTCACAGCTGCCCAATTCAGGGTGGGAAAAGGCACCCAGGAGCAGAAGGGTCCCAGGGCCCCACCAGGCTCAGGTTATTTATCCATGCCTAGGGATAGCAGCAGCACCCCAAGTCATCAAGATGCAGGTGAGGTCTTCTTCAGTCCTACCATGCCCAATTACAAAACTGTCCACTAATGGACACTGAGAGATGCACATGGTGTGCCCAGCCATGGATTTATTTGGCCATTTACCCTCAGGAACAGGGGAATGCGGCCCATTCCCCTCTGGTGGCTCCTGGGTGATGTGAGAGATCCTGGCCAAGCATCCTGCCAGCACCCACTGTGCTCCTGCAGTGAGAGAAGGAGTACAACAAGTGGTTGTATCTCACCTGCCTCCACTCCCCAGCTCTCAGCAAGGGTGGGAGGACTCCTCTGGCCATCCAAATGCTCCTCTGCCCTTTCCACCAGGTGACAGCCCATTGATGCTTACCTTACCTTTGCTTTTTGGTTTCTTTGCAGGTGCAAGTTACTTCTTCAGGGGCAAGGAATACTGGAAAGTGCTGGACAGTGAGCTGGAAGCCCAGCCTGGCTACCCCCAGTCCATCGCTAGAGACTGGCTAGTGTGCAGTGACATGCAGTCTGACTCCCCAGAAGCAGCTGGGAGCAGCAGGACAGGGGCACGCTCCAAACCGGGGCAGCATGACCAGAGCCACTCAGAAAATGGCTACGAAGTCTGCTCCTGCACCTCGGCCTCTCCATCCCTGCAGGCTTGTCCCCAGCTCAGGATGTCAGCCAGCCTCCTGATGACCAGCCTGTGGACCACAGCATTGGTGTGCGTAGCCCTATGACATCTCACCCCAATGACAAGACAAGGCTGTGGTGTTCCAGAGAGGGGAGGCAGATGCAGTCCCTTGATACAAACTGTGGCAAGCAGAAAAACATTCCTAGGAACATGCCAGGTGAAGGGTTTGAATTCTCCATGAGAAATGAACATCAGGTTTTGTTTTTCTTTTCCTTTTCATTTTAGTTTAAAGGTCTAATAACAGATTTTGAGTTCTGCACCTTCTTATTTTCACATCCGGTTAAAGATGAGAGCAGCCTAACATCAAATTTAGAAATGGTCCATGGGGATGTGTTGCTTTGGATGATTAAACATGAGGCAAAGGAGGGAGAGGAGAGCTGCTGTGATTGAAAGGGAGCAGAATTGCTGCCAGACAGATGGCAACATCGTGGAGGAAAGGCAGCTGGGCTGCAGGTGCAAAGCAGTGGTTTTGTACTGACACAACGTACACATCTTATTGGATGTACTAGCTAGTAAGAAAATATGATTGCACTGAGATTGACTGCAAGGTGATCATTTTACTGTCAAACCTGCCGTGGTCACGGATGTCTGGGTAACCTGTACCAGTTCCTATGGGTCAGTAACACATTTGCTGTGCCTGGGGGCAGTGCAGCTTATCTTTGTATCCCAGTCTCTGGGATTTAACAGTTTCTCTAATAAACCTTGGCTGCCTACAGCGATGCCCTCATACTCTGCTGGACCAAGCCTGCCACCTGCAGTCAAGTGCTGGTGCCTGATGCTCAGGAACAACCTTGCCTTGCTGGGTGCAGCCATACCACTCATTCACCCCCAGCCTGATCCATGCTCTCAACTCCTGCTCGAGGAGTTCCTGCTTCATGTTCTTTTGTGATTTGGGAGGAATCAAGCTGTATTGCATTTGCCTGACTCTTGCATCTGGCTGTGCTGCAGAGAATAGGTGGAGGGGGGAGCGATGCTGCACAGTCAGCCTCAAATGCTTCTTGATGCCTCTGCCAGGAGTTTGGAGTGACAAAAGCAAGACCAAGCTAAGGTAATTGCTGCAAATCACAGCACAAACCTGGTCCTTGGAGAAATTTTATTTCCTTGAATTCTCCTTTAAAGCCAGGCTTACCATGTGTTCTTTTGGGTGTGGGGAGGATGGGTCCTGTCTCTGACAGGGCTCAGGGGGAGCAGAGCCAAGAAGAAGAAAAACCATGTGTGGACTGAGGGCAGGACCACTGCTGGGGATACAGACTCCACTCCCAGGGTGCAGAAGAGGTTGAGGGTTGATGCTGGGTGCAGGGGGACAGCAAAGGCAACTGATGGCATCGCTCCTGGTCCCAAGAGCTCTGTCTGCAGGGGCACAGTCGGGCTTCCCAGTGGCTTAAAAATAAGAATGTGGTCTTGGTACAACAAAAATTAATGTGGTCTTGGTAAAACACAACACCACTGATGCTCTGCTGCTGCACTCCTTGGCACCGTCCCCGTGCCTGGATTCCTCTGGTCCTACACAAATTCCCCAGGCCAGGTCTCCTCCACAACAACATCCTTAGTCTGAGCTGTAAAAGGCACCCCTACCCCCCAGAAAAATAGTCATATTGTAATTGCATATTACCCAGTCTTGATTTTTGCTCAAATTTTTGCAATACTTAAAGTCTCAGAGGAAGAAGTTCTTCACCATGAGGGTGATGAGACAAGGGGCAACAGGGGCAAGCTGGAACATAGGAGGTTCCACATAAAAATTAGAAAAAACTTTTTCATTGTGAGAGTGACAGAACATGGGAACAGGCTGCCCAGTGAGGTTGTGGGGTCTCCTTCTCTGGAGACATTCAAAACCCGCCTGGATGTGTTTCTGTGTGGCTTGGTCTGGGTGTTCCTGCTCTAGCAGGGGATTTGACTTGATGACCTCTTAAGGTCCCTTCCAATCCCTGACATTCTGTGATTTTGTGAGCCACTGGCCCTGGCTGACCAGAGGGGTGGTGGAGGCCCCATCCCTAGAGACATTCAAGGCCAGGCTTGATGAGGCTCTGAGCAACCTGATGTAGTGCAGGATGTCCCTGCTCACTGCAGAGCATTGGAGTAGATGGCCTTTGAAGGTTCCTTCTAACCCAACATATTCTATGCCTCCATGATCATGTGAGGTCATTGCAGAGTTCAAATACTTTCTCTGTGGAATAGGAGAAGTGGGAAGTTAAAGCAGAGGGCAGTAGCCAGATGATGAACCCACTAGGATTGAAAGCTTGAGTTTATGGCAGCTGTGCTTGCTGGGGCTGGTGGCAGGGCCCCTGTCAAGGTTTTTGCTGGCTCTCACTCCTACCCTTCACCAGGTTCAGACAGCCCTCAAGGACTTCTCTGTTTAGCTATCATAAAGAAAAGCAGAAGGGGAAAAAAGGTACCAAAAGAGTATGGTGGACAGGAGCCATTTTCAAATGAAAAAGCCATGGCAATGCTTGGATTTTAAAAAACCAAACCAATAACAAGTCATCTCAGACAAGGCCTGGGATGTAACAGCTTGAAAAACAGAATAAAGCTATTGAGAAGAGACTCATCTTTACTTGCTGATTCAAATCAAGGCCTTGGCTTGTAAGAGGTCCTTGACTTTCATAGTCCACTTATACCCAAGGGGAAGATCCTCAGAGGGCTTTTCTAAAATGGGTCTTTTTGCTTTACTAAGAATGACATTTCTTTCCTCAACCTTCAGTTTAACCAGAAAATGCTCTTGCACAGCTGTGGGCCAGGAGAGTGGATTCCCATAGCTCACCCAGCTGGAGGAGCTCAGGGTGATGCCCTACATCAGCAGGTGTGTACCTGCTCCTGAGACCTTTCTGCTTTGCTGTGGCTCCTGGAGATGGAGCTGTTCTCTGCTTCTCTCAGTTTGGGAGAGGGGAAACATCAGCTCTTACGCTTTACTTTTTCCATCTCCTTTGCCAGGTGAGTATGGTGTATGAGCTGAGGCTGAGCCTGATGCTTCTGTAAGCAGCAGAAACAAGCCCAAGGGAACGTTTTGTCCAGGGGAAGGGGGCTTGTTGTGGCTCTACATGTCCCAGCAGTTCCTGGTAAGCTCTGTGCAATGGATCACTTGTTTTTCTCGGACATTTCTAAGGGAACTGGGTGGCTTCCTGGGGCTGGAACAGGGGAGGGATCTGGGACAGCCAAAAACAGGGAGTATGTAGCTGAATAACAGTCTAAAATAAGAGCAGCCTGGGCTAAGAATAGAAGAGGGCATTAGAGCCTGGTGGAATGAGGATGATTTCTGCAGGCGTGTGCTAGAGCTTTTAGGTCAGTGGACAGGCTGCCCCTGGACTTCCTGCAGCACGACTGTTGGATGACCTCATGGCATGGGCAAAATTAATACTGGAGCTGCCAGAGCTGTTCCCTGTCCTCCACCCAAATTTCTAGTCTCTGATTTAAAAAACCAAATCCCACACCTCTTGGACTTACAATTCTGTCAGCAGTGAATCCCTACCTCTGCACTATATTGCCAGCTCTGATCATCTATGATGGGCTATTTCTCAATTATATGGAAGGATTTGGGTTTCTTCTTCTTTTCTAAAGGGCTTTTGGCTTGACTGTACACCCAAACCAGTCAAATAAAATGAGACCCAGGCCTAGCTTTTTTCTGGAACAGAGATCAGTCCTTTCTGAGCAGTTCTGAGCAAGTATGGCTTGGCAGGGGAAGAGCTGCCTTGACAACAGGGCCATTTTGTTCCAGGGAGGACAAGACTTCACAAGCTTCCTAAGGAAACTGCATCAGGATTTGGGTTGTGGCAACTTGTCTTTGGGCTTCATGTGACCCAGAGAGAGGACTTCCCACCCCACATCTGCCAAGCTGAAGTCAATGTGTTATGTACCTAGAAACCTCAAGAGGAGGAAGGAGGAATGTCTGCTTCAGATCAGACATTCAGTCTGTTCCCTGCTGAAACAAGAGGAAGGTTCTGGGGGGAACACAGGTGATGATTGCGTGGCACGGCTGTATGTAAACTTCAAAGGGGATAAATGCCCCATTTTGCTTCCCACCCCGTGTGTATTGCAGAAATAGCCAGGCCATGGCCCCTGGCATGATCTCCCTGTGGAGCATGGCAGGCAGCTTGGTGAAACTGAAAATTATTCTGCCATCTGAAGCTGGGTTTGTTTGGGGAATAGAAAACTACAGTGTTGGGTGATCTTCATGTTGTAATTGTCCACTATCAGCTACCTATTAAAGCACCATGGCTACCTTGAATCCTGCAACTCTCCTGCTTCTGGGGGCCTAACCTCGCTGCTTCATGTTTACTTGGGTGATACATATGTCACACCTAGCGGGATGGGTTTGCTTGTTTCCTAAGTTGCCATGTGATTAAGTCCTAGTGGCCAATGAGGGCCTGCTGTGAGGAAGCCATGATCCTATCTTGGAGCCCTGCCTCTGGGCAGAGCTCACAGGGAGGAGCTTCCACACAAGTGGTGGTAGCTCTCCCACTTATTTGCGTGAACTTACCTGAAATGTCATCCCTAGTGTTCAACCCAGGCAGGCCCTTTGCTGCTGCACGCTCAGGAAATTGGAGTAGTTAAGGACCTGAGTGATTTGCAGCAATTACCTGCTGTCACCCTCCCTTTTCCTACTGCCATCATTCTCCTTTTCCCCAGTTCTGCTGCCCTGAAGTTCTCCCTCCCCACTGTGAAAACGCACACAGGTCAGGTTGGAAGTGACAGTTCTTAGGAAAGATCCTGAAGCTCTTCAGGCACCTGTAGTTAGGGAGCTCCTCATATCTCTGTAAGAGATGACCCCATCCCATTAAAGGATAGAATGATGATCAGAAATACCATATAGTTTTTGGCACATTTCCAGTAGTCTGATCTGGCAGTATTCTAGCGGGTACTGGAGTGACCCAGGAATATCTACAGAAGGGAAATTTCCATGGCGGGATTTAACAGATGCCAAACATCTGTCCAGTGCCCTGGGTAGGGGAGAGTGCCTGACCTGCAATGAAAATGTGTGAGGAAACAATGAAGAGTGGGGCAGTTTGGCTCTGGCCCTCAGTGCTCAACTGCATTCTGCTTTTCTCAGCCTGCACAATCTTCCCCAGAATGGGAAGGTTCTGACTTGGGTGGAAGCAGCTAATCAGGAATGCACTTCCTGTTGGCTCTGGAAGTCTTTCGTGATTGTGTACAGCCAGGATAAACAAGTGAGATCAGAGAGCCCCTAAGCAAAAGCTGTGCTTGGGCAAGCAGAGTTTTGCAGGGCCCATGCTAATCCCATTCTTGTCACTTCTTGCACCTGAGGTCATGTCCCAACTGGCCTCCATCTCCTCTGGGGGTGCTGATGGCCCCCACCCTCAGAGCTCTCCAGCCGGTGAGCCTGCCAGGGCAGCTAACTCATGGCTGCCCCAGGAGGTCTGTCTCTAAATAGTTCTGCTCTGGGACCATGAGGCAGTGGATTGTTATTCCTCACACTTGGGTCAGGCAAGGTAGTGGTGATGTAATGGAAGAACTTCAGTGTGCACATTCTGTTGCAGCAGCACTGAAGTATGGCTCATCCATCTACTGCCCTCCTGTGATCTGCATCAAAACTCCTGTTGTCCTATTGAGTGCTGTGAAGGGAGATGGCTCTGGTCCTTCTCTTTCACTGGCATTAGTGAAGTAAAACACTCTTCCCCACACCTATTTGTTAACCATTGTTCACATTGCTGGCAGACAGCGTGGCCTTTCTTGCCTCCCATGGCACTGTGGGAACAAGACTGCTTTGGCCTGTTCTGCCAGCCCCTCTGCACAGGCAGGGTGAGGTGACTGGCAGCATGAGCTGGCACCTCCACTGACCCTGTGGATGTCTGTCCCTTCATGACCTATCTGAAGATTGATACGGGCTGACTCAGCAAGCATCTGCCAGGAGATGTCGATGCTTTAGCAGTTCCTGTCTCCTTGGGTCCCAATAGGAGTCTGCCAAGAGAAAACGGTTCGACAGATATCCAAAGGGGCTGCTTTACCAGCTCCAAAGAAGAATCCCCAAGCAAAGCAAACACTCTTGTGCTGCCCTGAGCCTTGCAAATGAAATTGAGTCTGTGAGTTATAATCCAGCTCTGTTTCCCAGCTGCTTGTCTGTGTCACCAAGGGCAAGCAAACAGTTACCAACCAGCTCCATCAAAAGCCTGGGACCAGTTGGTCTGGCCCTGTGAAGTGTGTGTGTTTGTGTGCACGCTGTGTTTGGGTGGGGCAGGTGTGCCCAGCAGAGTTTCCAGGGCTCTTGCCCTCCTGCAGCTAGAACTAAGAAAGTACTGTTGTTCCTTTTCACCTTGCTTGAACCCAACTTCTGCAGCGTGTCAGCAAAGATGGATGTGAAGAGCTGTGATAAGTGTTTGGAAATAATTCAAATACATACTGGGGAACATCCAGCACAGCACAGAACTTCTGAAGGCTGGTGTATGGGGTTGCTGTTCCCAGTGCAATAGAAGCCCAATGTGTGCAGCCACAGTGCCTGGCTGAGCCCCTGCTGAAGTGGAATTTTGTCTTTCGCTTCTTTATTCCTGAAGCCATGAATGCACAGTAATTTTTTTTAATGCCAGAGCAAAAGCCTAAATGCAATATTTGGCAAACCGTGCTGAATTAAGGTAAGCAGCAGGAGAAATATTAAAGTTAATTCCACTTCTGCCTTTCATATTGATTGCAAGTTATATCACTAAGGACTCCTACCCTAAACTGGAGATGTGAAATAATCACCAGCAGAGAGAATGAACAGAGGCCAGTCGGGGAGATGGTGCCTCCACTGGTGCTCCTCAGCTTAGTCCTTGTCCCCTGTGCAAGTGATACGCAACCAACCTCTATGGTAGGTGTTTGACTCAAGGGCTGTCCTCTGACTCTTTGCTACATTCAGCTTCCTGCCTTGGGCTGGGAGCCAGGGCATGGGGTCTGTGTATTGATAGGCTGTTTGTTTTTCCACAGGCTGTTTAAATTGTGCCAGTGTTATCAGCCAGGCCAAGTCTGCTTGTGGTCTGCAGGTGGTGGAGGCCTCTGATCTCCCACCGCCATGCTTTTTGAGAATGAGGGAACATCTCACATTGAGTTTTCACAGCACCAGACACAAGGTGACCACACTAACTATTTAGAAAGGCAAACCAGCCCTACAACAGCAGGGATGTGGATGTGGACTTCTAACAGATGCAGAAATGAGGGGGGGAAACGGTGTGATCGTGTAGCTGGAGTCACTGAGCAGTGGTCCTGTCTTCACTCTGCAATAAAGACAGGAAAATACCATAATTCTCAACGATGGTGTTTGGTTGGTAAATGTTTTGCCCTGGTCAAGTGGGATGTGACCAGACTGGAGCAATTCTGAGCAAAGTCCAGGTTTGGATCACCTGGATTTTTGCTCAGTTCTAGGGTCTTTCATGGAATTGGTTCAGTTCAGTTCATACCCCCAACAGGCAGAGTTTTTACCTACTGCAGTTTCTTGCCTGTGCTGCTCTTCATGATCAACAACCATCCGGATAAAGGTCCAAGAACCAACTTGCCCTACAATGATAAAACCATGCATGCTAGTGCTCCAGTCCTGCACACGTGGGAACAGCATCTGCCCCTCCTGTGCCCTGCATTCAGCTCAAACCCAGCTCCCATCCTAGCAAAAACAAATGCAATCTGCTCACGCGTGCACTGTTAGAGTCCTGCCAGGAACAAAGAAGTTCAAATATTTGCATTGGTTTGTTGCTCTTTCCATTCAGGGTTGTTGCTCTTTCCATTCAGTTGGTAAATGATGGGTTTCAACAGAGTCTTCCAGTTCAGAGTGCAGAATTTCCATCGTACTGGCTCCACAACATGAAACACCTACAATTAACAGCTGGGTTTTAACTTGCGAGAAAAATGACTGAGGGTTGTTGAAATACAACCTTAAAAAAACCCCAAAATGACCAACCCCCCAAAAAAACAAGTGGAAAAAAATCACCAGACATTGCTTGTGTCTAGTCCTTGTGTGGAGTTTCATACAGAACAGCATTTTTACCATGAACTTTGGTGTACTGTGCCAGCACCTGGGACACGCACTGGTCATCTGCAAATATTTCAGAATTGCCCTTTTTTGGAAAGTCCTAAGCTCAAAGCCTGAGTTTCTCTGGGACTAGGGATCTTATTTGCCTTTTGCTGAGTTCACCAAGGTTTCAAAGAGGTTTGTTGACAAATTAATTAATGAACTTCTTGGTATCTGGGAAGCTAATGAGCTTCAGCACTTGATCAGCCCAGTAGCAGACTGGTGAAACAACCTCCAGCTATGAGCTATCTCAGAACATGAGCTGGTTTGGTGTCACTGATCTCTGACCAGGTGACATGTGTCAGCAGACCAGACTGGGAGATCTTGTGAATTCCACCTTTCTTTCTTTTCTTTTTGGGTCTCTTTCTCTATATTGCTTTGGATCTTCCATCATGCCTAGAATGTCACAGTGCTGCTGTCATTTCCTAGCATCAGTTTGGACTGAATAACTTCACTTGCTTGACAAATTTTGTTTGCCTTTTCAAGTTTAACTGGGATTTTCCATTAGTTCCACTGTGAGTTTTCTGGCTCAGAAATTTCTTATCAGGAATTCATCAGCCCTGAAACTTAAAGAACTGACTCTTCAGTCTTAAATACCTTCTATAATTACCTTCTCTTTGTGCTGTACTTCAGAATATATCTCTAGTATTTCATTTTACACAGCAAGCAGTACTAACTTAATATTATAACACAAAGTTAAATCATCTCTAGTTTACGTAACTGAAAAATTATCAAAAATCTCAAAACCTCAGACAAAAATCTAGTGTCAGAGACTAGACCATTTTTTTTTGCTTCCTTTTTTATGCTATTAATTAGATAAAACAGCAAACAAGAAGCTCTGTTTCAGTCCACTTCAGGTGCTGTCAGTATTTCCAGAAAGAATCCATTTTGGCAGGCTCTTTAAGCTCCCTCTTCTTACTTAGGTCACTTCAGAGATCATGTAAGAGCTAAGGAATCTCAGTGTCCTCCATTTCTAAGTGCTCTGCCCTGTTTTGCTTCTGGGCTCAGCCTGCACTTGACAGTCAGGCCAATAAGAGCTATAATAAAAGGATGTATTAAAACATAAATACTCCATCCAGAGAGCAGAAGGTGAGTAGATAGTATATTGTCCACATTAAAAATGCTTAGATTCACTTTGTTAGTGTAGCCTGACCCTAATATTCACTGATCAGTGCTTTCGAGGAGAGGGTAGCAAAGGGCTAATCCCTTATTGCCCTCAGATCTGTAGCACTGGCAGTGGGTAGAAGTCAAAGACAAAGCTAAGTGAAACAGAGGTTTAAAACAACCCTTTGCAGAAGCAGTATATGCATCACGGTCTATTTAAAAACACTTGACTGATAACAGTTATTGCAATTGGTACAAGGAAACTTCCCAGAAGAAACATGCACACAATAAACTTGTTAAAATTAGCTGTACAAAAAGAGATAATGAAATTACTGGTTGAAGAGCAAAGAGGCTGCAGTTGCTTGGATAACAGGAGAAAGATAAGTAGATGTTACGTAAGTCAGCAATGAATAAGTGATTTTGTGTAGTTACAGAATAGGTTTAATCATTGTGAATCTGGAACATTATCGTTACTTGCATTCTCCTGAAACTTTTCACCTCTTCTCCATTTCCAAAAGAAATTCGATTTTCCGGCAACCCATGGGTTCTTCATTTTCTCTTGCAACCTCAGCTGCTGAGGTGAGGAGGAGTTTCTATTGAAGTTGCCTTGTGTTGGCAAGTCTGCTCTTAGCAGCTTAAGAGTTGGCAAGGGCTTTGGTGAGTAAAAGCAATGTATGGCTAGCCTAAATCCAGAACCTATCAGGACCTATTGGTAAGGATGCCAAATAAAACTGGCTGCTGCTGTGATGAACAGTGATGCCCTGACCCAGCTGATGCTGTGCTGGCAGCCAGGGATGGCATGATGCTTCCCCAGGAATGCAGACAGCATGTGCCTCCTCTGTATCATGGGGGAACCAGGTAAATAACTTGGTTCATTATGTAACAACAGATCCTCTGTGATTCAGATGAACTTGTTAAAATGCTATAATTTGCCTCAGGGCCTATTTGTGCATGGTCTTTTTAACTGAATAATAGAATCATAGAATAGTTCTGGTTGGAAAGGACCTTAAGGATCATAAAGTTCCACCTCCCCTGCCATAGGCAGGGACACCTCCCACTAGATCAGGCTGCTCAGGAATTCCGAGGCAGGTTGCTTGGATGTGGGTGGGTCTGTGGGTGGCAAGTCTCATCCTCAGTGACAGCACTGCCTTGCAGTGACTGTGAACATTTGTGTTTTGGTTGTTTCTGGTAAATTTTCTTACTATGACATTCTGCTCAATGCTGTTGGGGCACCCTGTTTAGACAAGGAGGGCCCTTCTCCTGAAGCTCACAGTAAGAAAACCCTGCTCTCACTCACAAGCGATGAGCAGAGTACACATGAAAAAATGAGTGTAGACCTTGCTATGGCCATTCTCCTTACTCATGGACAACACCTTACTCTGTATCAGAGTCACAGAGCCCTTCTGTGCCTTAGCCATACAGGTATCAGATTTTTTTTTTTATCATGGCCTTAATTTGGTGTCCTGTGACACATCAAGCTGATGTCACAATGTCTTCCAAGTTGATTCTCTTCCTAAGCATACCTAGTATTAGCCAGGTCCTCTGCTGGTGCTAGGCAGTATGATTAGAATTGTTCTGCCTGTCTGAAGCTCTAGGCTCCCTGTAGGAGGGAGGGGGGTGACATCGAAAAGAGAATACTTGAGCATAATCCTAAAACATATGACCTGAGGACTGCAAAGCACTTGGTGTTTTCTCATGAAATATACTCTATTAGCCAAGGGATTAAGACTGTTGACAGAAAAATCTGATTCTCAGTAAAAACCCTGATGTTTATTTGCCAAGCAAATCCTACTACAGCATAATGTCATCAAAAAATAAGCAAGTTCTCTAAAAACAAAAAATTCCAATGTTTTTTTCTTTCCTCTAGGTGCCATTAAAACTGTTTTTTCTCTTTATTCATCATGTCTAGCTTCTGAAGGAAAAAAATCTCTTAACCTGTATCAGTATTATCAGAATGGTACAATACATGTTATTTAAACCAAACTGACTGTGATGGTATAAATGTCATATATATTGGATGGCTCCCTAGGCTTAAGTCTATATTATTATGCCTATGAGAATTCAAAGAAGCCATTATGATCCCACGTATGCTAAGGATTGGTCAGAGACTAAATGCCAAATTAAAAACAATGGGGCACTTTCTATCCCCTGTAAGTCCCACTGTCAACCCCTTTGTGCTCCTCTGGAATTTATTCCTCTTGAACCAGCAGCATCCCGGGCTGTTCTAGAGCCTCTGTTATTGCAATCAGTCACTGGCCACACAACATTTCACATATTTCATTATCTGCATTTCCCTTCACCATATTTTACAGTGAAAACAGAGGCACAGGGGGATTAGAGAGTTTTGTCTACACTATTTAATTTACCAGCATGATTATCTTGTTGTCATTGCAGAGGTACCCAGAGATTCCCAGGAAATTCATTGCAAAGCAGGGAGCATGAATGCATCCAGGATTTGGGAAACTCCCCTTCCAGACCAGAGTCAGCCTATTCCTGTCAAAGTATTAAGCAAGTGCATAACATTTTGGCAGAAGGAGAGACAGTTAACCTTGTTTACTGTATTTTATTATTTTGTTCATTTAAGACTACTTTCTGGCTTCTGTATACTTGATAAATTTTGTTTATTTGCTATAGAATAGAAGGGAACTGCATTTAAATATAAGCCACTATTAGTAGCTTGTTGCATGTGGTCATGTTTTCTGTAGTGATTATATTAATGTTGTTATTCAAGCCTCCAAGCTAATCCTAATTACTTAACCTCAGCTGAGATTATTACCTTACCTTGGTAATACGTGAGTGGATAAAACTCTCTTACAAGTTTATGAAGAGTCAGATGTTGGTATCCTGTTTATTATGCCACATTCACTTTAAAAGGCTCTTGTCAACCAACAGCCCAACAGCTTTTCTTCCCTCTGGGTTCTCTGAGATTAAATCATGATCCATGGAACATTTGACTACAACACCATGAGTCATGGGAAAGCTCCCTAGGCCTCACAGCTCTGGATGATATTGTTGGAAAGTACTGTCAGGTCAGGTGCCTTCCCAGTGCCTGGATACACATCACAAATACATCCTGTAACATTCTATAATGCTGGTAAGACCAAAATCCACTGTTGAGAAACATGAGGGTTAATCTGGCATATGAACAGAATAGCTCTCACTGGTCCACACCTGGCCCTGGAGAGAGCATTAGCTCTGGGCAGAGAATTCTGCAGTCTGAATTAGTCCTTTCCCCTCTTGATTTTCGTCCTGGTTTGTTTTTATGAATGATTGTACCTTGCTGCATTTGACAAAGTGCAAATGCTAAAATGTGTGCATTTCTGATCTTTAAATGGTTGGAACAATTCCAGTCACTACCAAAATCAAAGCAGGACAGAAACAACTATGAAAAATTAGGTTTTCAAAGACCTTGGGACTTAGATGAGGGAAAGGAATGTAATCTAGGGGAATGAAGTACCTAAATACCTCTCAGAAATGCATCTCTGATTTGTCTGGCAGGAAGTCAGTAGTTGGGTATCTCCAATCCCAGTCAACTTGTTCAGCTAAACTGCATTTCTGAGCAATTGCTGTGTGAATCCATGGAGCAGAGAGGTGAGGTATGCAAAAATAAAGAGGAAAAATCACACTTAAAATAGGTTCAAAAGAACTCTTATTTCATATCACCTTGCCCTCCACTTGTCCTCTTTATGCATAACTGCCTGTGGTACATACATGGGCAGCAAATCAGTAGGTCTTAGCTTGTGGGTTTTTTGTTGTTTTTTTTTTTTTATAAGATATCTCTGCACTAAAAATTAAATAACATTCTCTGATGCTCAACTGGAAAGTTTTCTTCCCCTTCACTCACTGCTTCAGGGTTCTGTGTTGGAGAAGTGTCCCTCTGGATCCATAGAAATGCACAAGGACAAGGGATCATTGCTTTGTTGTATCACAATGTAAGTGCAGATCCCAGTTGCTGCAAAGATCAGTGCCCAGGACGGCAGCAGAGTGCATCTCTTCTGAGCTGTACACTTCTGCAAGGGTGTGTCAGTTGATGACAAACTCAACATGATCCAGCAGTGTGCACTTGCAGCCAAGAAGGCCAACCAAATCCTGGGTTGCATCAAGAGAAGTGTGACCAGCAGGTCAAGAGAGAGGATTTTGCCCCTCTACTCGGCTCTGGTGAGGCCCCACCTGGAGTTACTGTGTCCAGTTCTGGAGCCCTCAACATAAGAAGGACATTGAGCTGTTGGAGCGGGCCCAGAGAAGGGCCATGAAGATGATCAAAGGGCTGGAGCCTATGAAGACAGGCTGAAGGAGTTGGGGTTGTTCAGCTTGGAAAAGGGAAGGCTCAGGGGGGACCTTATAGTAACTTATCAGTACCTGAGAGGGTCCTACAGAAAGGCAGGGGTAGGACTTTTTAATAAGATATCTGATGGGAGGACTAGAAATAATGGATGCAAAATTGGAAGGGGGTAGATTCAGGCTTGACATAGGAAAGAAATTCTTTACAGTGAGGGTGGTGACACACTGGAAGAGGTTGCCCAGAGAGGTTGTGGATGCCCCCTCTCTGCAGGTGTTCAAGGCCAGACTGGACAAGGCACTGAGCACCCTGATCTAGTGGGAGGTGTCCCTGCCCATGGTAGGGGGGTTGGAACTTGATGATCTTTAAGGTCCCTTCCAAACTGAACTATTCTATGATTCTATAATTAGGCTGCAAACACGCTGCTCTGGGAGGAGATTTGCAGACTCCTATATATTGGCAAAGCTCAATTTAATATAATCATCTGCTTGATAGGCAGGTTCAGTAATGGTCCTTGATGTGAGTACTAACAGAGCTGAACAGACTTTAGTGCCCAGAGCCAGCAGCTGAAATGCATCCGACATGAAAACATAAGGGGAACCTAGGAAGCCCCTTGCCAGAGCACCATGCTGAGTACATTAAAATGTCCCCTTCAATAATTCATAGATCTGTTCAGAGCTGGTGTAGATGTACAGGGAGAGGGGTAATAAAAAATCTTCAGACCCTGTTTGCCAGGTTAATTGAGTGACTAGTTAAATCACTCAACAGCATAAACCAATGAAAGGGCTCAGAGTGTAAATAAATCCAGACTGTAATGTGATAGGGCTATGGAAGTGCACAGAAAGCAATTCTTCCTCTTCTCTGCACAAGGGTAGGTCCCGTAACTGCTCCAGCAACCACCATTGGAATAAACTCAATGGCTTGAACATCTAGCTGCATAATCCCATGTTTATATGTCACCTAGATGTCTTTAATTCAGCTGTATGTGCAAGGCAGGGAGTGGCTGGTTGAGGATTGTAAACTCTGTCACTTCACTAAGTTTTTCTAGTTTCACTGGTGAAGAGCTGATGTTGTGAGCAGTGAGAGGATGACTTCCTTTCCAAGACAAAAGGAGTTGGAGTTCTGTTTCTGCTGATCCCCAGTGAACTGATACACTTGAGATAACTTTACACTTACCCAGTAAATTTGTAGATGTTTTTAAGGACTCCAAATTAATCTGCTCATTCAATCTCCCCAGGAATGCAACACAATATGTTCAAAACCCACTTGTCTTGGTGAAACGTTGATGGAATCTGTCTCACCCTTACTGTAACTGAGCCAGAATCTAACCTGCCAACAAAAACCTGAAATGGGAACGATTAAAACCTTTAATTTTCCATTTGATGCACCCTGCAGCTTGCCCTCTATTCATTAATACCAGGTTAATATTTGCCTTTATCATTCACATATACTCACAGACCATGTATTTCCTCCACCAAACCAGTTTCCAGCCAAGCACTGCACATTCAGTTCCTTCACTCCTTCCTGATGAATCTGGTAAAAAATTACAGCATTCAGGTTAGCGTGGGTCCTACCCAGAGACTGGTGGTTATGCTCAGCTATTGGGGTGTTTGCAGAAAGCAGATATGTAACTGTCCTAACACATCTGAATTTGAATGAGATTTTGAAACTGCAGGAATACAATGTCTGCTTTTCATCCATACACACTCTGAAACCAAGCCATACCTGATCTTCCCTCCTGTTCTTACTGCATTGATCTTTTTTGCCCATAAAGGACCCAGAATAAGTTTCAAGTGTTCATTTCTGTGAAGAAAATAAATTACTCAGGATCAGTGCTACCTACAACTGTGCTCAAGCCTGATGAGAAGCTCTAGCTTTCATGTCATGCATGAGGGAGTTTGTGGCAAATTATCAGGCTCAGTCTATGTGAGGCAACTTGTCCAGTCACATCTTGCTCATGTGCCCAAGCCTCATAGCTTGGCATTTCCTTTCCTCCTCCTGCTCCTTGCCTCCTTGTCTGTGAGGCAACTGCTGCAATATAACAGCAATAAAACACAGGAGTGCCTTGGAGATTCCCTCTCTGTTGAGCAGAACGTGGTTTCAAAATAGAAATATGCAAGAAGGGAAAGAACTTGTTCCTTACAATCATATCCAACCAAGGAGTCCCAGACACAGTGGTTCAACTCTGTGGGTGGCCTCTGCAAGGCTTCTGGTGTCTCATGGGACAGAGTGGGGAACTCTGGGATGGAGCTGCTGAACTAGAGAAGAAAAAACATTATGATCTTGGGGAAGGTAGCTGTGTGGCCCACAGAGGATGACTGTGGTAGCCAAAACTGTCCAGAATAGCAACATGAAACATGTCACTCATCAGGCCCAGGTTGTGTGGGTTATGTGAATGCAGATTATTCCTATATGGGAGCAAATGTAAAATGTCACTTATCAAATGGGTACATCTTGCATTTTGGGTACACCATTTAAGTGTTCATGGAAGCTATGGTACCTACAGCAAAGTGCACACAGCAGACAGCAGCTCTACATAGCATCTAGCCAGCTTTGAAGATGGGCTTTGCAGTCCTAGATGAAGTCTACATTGTGTCTGGTACAAGAATCAGCTTGCTTAAAACCAGTGCAGTAGTACCTAGATGAGCTTCAGTCACACCTCAAGCTACTAGGTACATTTATAAGTTATTCCATAGGTTGGTCTATGATGGCAACAATTTAGCCCTAGATGGAGATCTTTATTCTAAATCTTTATTCGGAATTTCCTCATTCTTGCATAATCCCCTCGTACTTCTGCATACAGGTTGTGTCAGAGATTATGAAGATGATGATAATTATGTACCTCTGCAGACCAGAGGTAAGGATGGCACTCTGGATTCTGACATTCTGGATCAGCAGCTGACTACTGATTAAAACATGGCACTGGAAAAGTATGTCACATGAACCATCAGGATATCAGTTGACTATTTTTTCCTTCATGTGTGAATTAAACAAAAGTACAAAGTCACATGAAATTAAGAATAGGATTTCAGAAAATTTTGAAGGTTTTCCCACAGTTGGGTGGATACTTATATTTTTCTCCACCCATTGTAAACTGCAGCAGTACATCTTCCTCCACTCATTTTTGAATGATTAACTTGAATCATTCCCTCAAAGGTGAATGTCTCCCTCCAAGGAAGCAGTGGAATACTTGCCAGTGGTAGAACTTTCACCATTAGCAAATGGGAGACCATGGAAGGTGAACAGAATTTGCATGTGTTGAATGTTGACCTGAATATACTCATTCCGGATATCAAGGAAGAATTGACAGAGCAGAAATATTTAATCAACAAGACACAGGAAAAAAAAAAAAAAAA
>VZTY01034673.1:23060-73115 GCA_013400935.1 Turnix velox
GGCAAACAGGGGGGGAGTGGGGGATGGTTGGCCCGTTGCGTTTGGGTCGGGAGAGGTTTAATTTTCTTTCAAGGCAGCTCCTTTATCACGGCCATCCTCATCTTCCTCCTCGACCATTTGCAGCTCTGAAGCCCTCCCGGCCCCGCAGCCCCCCAACCGGCCCCGTTGACTTCACTGCGCAGCGCTATGGAGACGGTGGGAAAGTTTGAGTTCAGCAGGAAGGACCTGATCGGGCACGGAGCCTTCGCCGTCGTCTTCAAAGGCAGGCACAAAGAGGTCAATAATCTCTTTTTTTTTTTTCTTGTTTTTGCTCCCTCCCTTTCCCCACCCCTCCCCCGCCGCTCTTTATTTATAGCTTCAGTGGGCCGGACTGGCCTGTGTCCCCAGTCACCCTGTGTCCCCTCTGGGCTGGGGCGGGGGGGGCTGGGCCAGCTCTGATGATGGTAGATGTATTTATTATTATTGTTATATTGGAGTTTCTCTGGGGTAGCATCCTAGTAGGGCCCGGACAGGTGGCTTTGCCTTGCCTCTGGCCGGAGCAGCGACCAGAGGCCACCAACGCTCTGTTGAGTTGTCCCCACTCACCAAAACTGGCCGTTGCTTTAAAAACAAGTAACAAAAAATATCCCCCATGCCATGAGATGTGTGGAGAACTCTTGCTTTGGGGTGATCTTGAATTTTTTTTTTGATTCTGTGAAGTTTTATCTTTTTGCACTTAATTTTTTTCCAAGAGGGAGGTGTAATTGCTTGTTGATAAATGAAAGGAAACCAATCTGGCCAGGGATTTTCCATTATTAGGGCTTGGGATAAGGTATGGCTCCCACAGCACATTTATTTCTAGTGATTAAATAAGAGGATAATCTCTGTATAAAGGAATAATAAAAACCCAAACCTTGGGTTGACAAGTATAATTCAGGAAAGGGCAAGAAAGGACAAGTAACGAATAAGGTTAGGGTATAAAGTGAGGGGCTTTTGCCAGTGCTGGAAGACACTTCTTTTGGTAGCATTCATAATCTGTTAAGAGGCTGCTTATCCTAATGTAAATTAATGGTGAAATTCTCATTTATTATTGAATTGTACATGCACTCTTTCAGAAGCCTGAGCTGGAGGTAGCTGTGAAATGCATTAACAAGAAGAATCTTGCAAAATCTCAAACTCTGTTGGGGAAGGAAATTAAAATACTTAAGGTAAAAGTAGGCTGACTTGTTTTCTTCAGTCTTTCTGCTGTATGTCCTTTGTTGTTCTGAGCTTATGGCCTTTTGTTTTCCTTTTTTTAGGAATTGAAACATGAAAACATTGTTGCCTTGTATGACTTTCAGGTAAATACATTCAGTTATGGCAAAGCACTTGGGATTTGGAGAGAGGTTGAGTAGCACTTGTAGAATTTCAGTTTGTAACAGATGTCTGTAATCAAACACGGGTGTTGGGAAGGGGAGAAACTAAGCCTTGTGATAAGTTGGGGAATAACAAACAAACATGGCTGAGTAAATCTTGTGCTCTTACTACGATGGGAGTTAAGGTGAGAACTGCTGTTCCCAGGATGTTATGCAGTAAAATGCAGGGACTAGTGAATATGTCTATGTTGGAAGTGCTTAAGTTCTCACAAGGTTAGAAAAAAATAACAGCAGTAATTCTTGGCATGCCTACTTTTAGTTTGCTTTCTCTGGTCTGGGTGTACTCCCTAAGAAAATTTCTTCTTGCTAAGCTATTTAAAACTAGTGTGAGCATGACTTTGTAGCATATGATTGCCTTCAGTTCCAGGTGACTTGCATTTGCATTTTTCTGTTGTCCTTGTGGCAATCTCTTAAGTGTTAAAAATTGCAGCAGGAATTTTTAGATTATTGTGGTTTCCCACAGTTGCTTTTTCCTTCAAAAAATTAGTTCTGACAGTCTGATGTGCTAAAATTGATGCTCTCAAGTTACCTAATGACTTGGAGGTTACCCCTTTTCCTCCTACACTCCCCCCGGAATTTTTAGCTAAAACAAATTGTTCTGAGTAAAGGTGCAAGTTTTCTGACACTTGTGAAAACGCACAGCAGGGTGTAAAAGCTTAAAATGGAGCCCTCCTGGATGGAGGGGCTGGTATGTGGTGTGTCAGTACAGCATGTGCCACTCCAAGGTCTGATGCTTGCCAGCAATGGCTGTCACCACCAGACCCGCTGGCTGGCCCTGGGGTGGCTTATCTGGAGCTGTCTGCCCTGTCTGTGATATCACATGTCCCGCAGGCTGCCGTGTTTGTTGACATTCCTTCTTTGCAGTGGACTGGCTACAGTGGCCTCCACGTCACCCCTGAACGCTAGTCCCAGCCGGTTGGTACAGCCTAATTGCAGTGTCTTCTGGGTGCTGTAGTCTTCCAGTGTCATTCCGGCCCCCGGACTGTGTTACCCACTCTGACCCGAGGGTCATGAAGGGTGCTGGGGGGAGGGACAACACCTTGGGAAGCATTTTGTGCTTGGCCTTGCATTGTCAAAAGGTGGAGGGAGGCAGGCAGACGTGGAGGGTGGATTTCAGGTTGCTGTGCAGGAGGGCTGCCGAGAATGGAATTGCTTCTTGTGATCGGTTCCGAATAGGCTTTAGAGCTGGTCGTGGGAAGCGGTGGCTGCTGTGGCCTGATGTGTGCCCAGAGAGCTGGGGCAGTTTCCTCTGGGCACAGGCCACTCTAGGCATCAGATCTTGTGGTTTTCCTCATTCTCCTCTGTACCTTCTAAGTTTACTTTTCAGTTGAGGGATTGAGTGGCTGCTGCTACTCTTCCTCTGTAGTTTGCATTTGTATGGTGCATTAAGCCACCGGATTTGCATATTACGGATCTTTGTTGGTGTCCTCTTCCTTGCCCTGCTTCAGGTAACTGCTGGGTAGGAAGGAGCTCAAAGACACTTCCTGCAAGTGGGAGATTTCATCTCTGTCACAACTATAGCAATGCTCTTTTCTCCTTACGTGATGGCAAATGAGGTGTAGTTGAATTCTGTACATAGCAGTGTGGCCTAGTGGGGTATTATCAGGAAGCTGTGTAACACAGAAACTTGAGACTGACCCAAGCTCAAGACATGCCTAGGTGTATGTTCAGTTACCAGTTTTGCCCTTTTATGACCTGGGCAATTTGATTTCTCGGACACGGGAAGATGACTTTGGTGGCACTAGATGTTATAATAGTGCTGTTGGAGTGTGGAGTCTCTTCTGTTGTGAGATGAAGGGTCACCAAACGGAGTCTGGAGCTGTTTTACCTTTTTTTGTGTATAAGACATGTGAGTGTCTGGTCTGGCTCTGTGTCTGCTTCAGAGTTGTTTGTGAGTAAATTACTGCAGAGGTAAAAGTGCCGTTCTATGGAAGGCTGGCTGCTGCCCACCTTTCCTTGCTTTGTAGAAAATAGTACACCTTCCTCTGAGACAAATCACTTGCTTCATTCATAGCTGCATGTATTATGTGCCCTCAAAAATATCACAGTTGCAGGTGATGGAGCCATTATCTTTAGGCTTTCTAAAACTCAAGGGGTTTATTCTTGTGTTATTTTTTTCCCTTTTGCTCTATGATGTTGTATTTCCTGTGACTCTTAATATTGCTTTGTAGCTTTGTTGACGTGTTTCATGTTGTCCCTTCCCCTGTGCCTACTCTTAACAGTGACTTTAACTTTTACTCACGTGTTCCTCACACACAAGGAAATGGTTGCCAAAACCACAATGGCTGTAAGCAAATGATTACACCCAATGATGCTTTTGTTTGCATTTTCCTGGCTAAAAGCTAATGTGAACCATGCCTCATACAACTTAAGTTTTTGGTCCAATGCCAGATTAGCCCCAGACAGACACTTGTGGTGCTGATGTTTAAGACTGACAGCAGCTCTGACTCTGACATGCTTGCTTTATCTTTCAAATATAGGAGAATTGCTGTGTTCCTTCTTGTTTCATAGATCTTTGTGATGTTAGGTCATAAATAATGACAAAATAAGAAGTTTCCTAGAAATAAATGATACCAGTGAATGTTTAATGCATAGAAGTGTGGTGTCTGGACTCTTACAAATCCCCTCGCTGGAGTGCTAAAAGCAGCATCATTATATGAGAATGGCTCAATAAATGAAACGTGCACATACCCATTATCATGTGCTCATGTGTTAATAAGAGATGCTATAAATAGTCTAGATTTTGGTGTCTGAAGTTCAGATCTTTCCTAGGCCTGGGAGATATTGGGCATGAAGAAAGAACTGTGTTGTACCGTATGTGGCGGGCATTAATTGCTGCTGAGCAATCCCTGACTCCTCGGCTGGCTGGCAGAGGGGCTGCAGTTGGGGTCTCCAAACTGCAGCAGCTGAGGGGGTACAGCAGTCTAGAGACACATCAGGATACCAGAAGTCAGCCAAATGAGCTCTTGTCTCTTAAGGTAGAAATTAGTAACAACAAGGGTATAAATTATTGTTTCCACTGAGTGAGGGCTTGGTCTGGAAATGAGATTTCTTGGAAAACAGATTTCTAAAACTCTTGAGGATCTGCCTGACTCTTTATGCACTGAAAGTAGCCTGTGGTCTGTCACGTGGGACTTGCTTTGGTTTCTTCTGTGACTTTGTGATGTCGAACCTCAGTCTGTGATCGGAGACTGCTTGATAAGCCAGGGAGATTCAGAAGTGGGAAGGTAACTAACTCTTGAACTTGCTGGGTCCCAGGACCACTGTGTGTTGGACAGTTTCTTCTTGGACTAGTAAGAAGTAGTTTTAAAACATAACTAACATAGATCTTTGAAGCAATGGGCAGTCCTGGGAATGTTTTATTCCCTGTTCTGTGTCCCAGGAAGGTAGGTTGCATATGTGTCAGCTGAGAAGTTCCCATGTGGCTGTATTGGTGCTATGGCAGAAAATCTGCTATTCCTGGGCACAAATTGTGCTTCAGATACTAGAAAGTGCTTTCCAGCATGAAACAAGGATTATTTTACTGGCACGTTTTTCCTAGTTGTGTGCTGTGTTCTCAACTTGTTGCTTAAAACAGCCTTGCTATGACTCTGCTTGTGTGCATATCTGGGATTTTCTTGTTAGGTTTTGCCTGGGTGGGATGGACTGGTTGTGGAAACATGACTGTTAATGTAACACAGGCCACTGCTGCTGAGTTTCTGGTTCAGCCTAGGTTACTATGCTTTCCACAATTTTCCTGCAAGTTGCTGTATTGTATCAGCAGCTGGGGATGAGCTGAGAGGAGTGCTTAACTTGCAGTATAGACTCATCAAAATACTTTTGTCATGGTGACTGTATCACCTGGAGCTCCTGGAGACAAAGAATGTTGAGTCCTTGCAGTGCAGTTTTCCTTGTGCCAGATGGATTAAGGCATGGGTGGTAGAACAAACATGGCTCAGCTTAATGATCAGTCACTCTGGGCTGGTCTTGAGAGCCAAGTAATAACATGCTTGTGCTATTGCTGCTGAATAGAAAGTCCTTGCCATAGATAGGACCTGGCTGTTGGCCTGTGGTGTTGTGCTGTACTGTCTGCACCATTGCACTTCTCCAACATGGAGCCTTTAGCTGCCAGCCCACGTGTCCTGTGTCTGCCTCCTGCTGTCCCCTGGGATCTGCAGAGTGCTGTTTAAGGCAGTGTCCTTTGGTGTGCCCTCCAGCTCTGCTTGCTTCTGCTGCAGCACTTTGTAGATGAGTATGCTGTGGGATGAATCAGTGTAGCTGCAGCATCACCTCTCGTGCCACCTAATGCAGGATCTTCTCTTCCTCTGGCACTGCTGTTGGGGCATCCTGTTATGCAAGACGGGGCTTGGTGTGACCAATGGCCAAAGAGACATTCTGTGCCTGGGAGATTGCACTCCTGAGGTCAAGCTGCCTGCATGGTTAAATCCTGTTTTAATTCCATCCCTCAGCAAAGCTGGCTGGTTGCCTGTTGAGTGGGAGTAAAATGCAGGCTTCTTCTCTTTCCATTGGCACTGTGGACGAGAATGGAGTGTCTGCTGACCTGCTCTGTCAGCATCCTTGCATCTGTTGAAGGGGCTCACTCTGAAGAGCTCTGAAGAGCATCTGGCTTAATTTAGTACTAGAAGGGGAAAAAAGGTCATAAACACAACTGCCTTCTGCCAGTAGTTTTGTAGGTTGAGATCTGGTTGTTTAGTGGACCAAGGTGGCTATGTTTATGGAGAGTAAAGGATTTTATAGTCTTGAACTTCTATTTAATGCTAACTTCACAAGCTGGGGACCCAACTGTGTGCAGGTCACAGAAACATCTAGCAAATGCTGACCACTAAACATAGCTTGAGAGGAGTCATGGGCTTTTTTTAGAGGGAGTGGTCTTGCTGGATTTCTGAAATGATGGTCATCATCTCATGTATAAGGCACATACCTGTTTTCATCTCACATGACTACCATGTCATGGAAGAGCTGGTGACATGGAAGTTAATAGTATCTAAAGCTTCTGTGGAAGGTGGCATTACTCAGACTATAATGACAGTTTAAAGAATGTTTCTCAGGAGTAGTAGGAAACTGGTAGGCTGTTGTGTTTACAGTTTGACAGCAATGCTCTGGTAACAGCTGAAGTGCTGTTCTTTCTTCTCTTGAAGGTCCTTCAGTGTTTCCATTATAAAAATTTCCCCCATTTAAATCCTTGTGATGTACTTGGTTGGAGTGAGGAAAGCAAGAAGGTAGAGATTAGGAGGATGTATGTTAAGAGGTGCCTCTCAATCAGTGGCTGGAGGTGACTGTATTGAAATGTAGAACCATAGTTTGAATTTCTTTCAGATGTTTACAGGCCTTGACCAAAGTGCACTTAAAAGATTTAATTTTGTGGCTGAACTGGACTTGACTCTGAACTGTGTAACTGAAATAAAACTGAATGTTTCTAAAGCTCATGTTTATGTTCAAGCCTGTGTAGAGAACTGAGGGTGCAGGTCACTTTCAAGTGTCTTCCTGTTTTCCTTTCCTGCATCTTCCCATCTCTTGATTACCCACTGAAAAGCTACTGCTCAACAGGTAGACCAGCAAACAGCCAGTACAGAAGTTATGGTGGTAGGAGTCTGAGCTGGGTGGCTCTTGTTTGCATTTGGGAAACTCCTAGAGAATCACAGAATCTAAAGGGACCTTCAAAGGTCACCTAGTCCAATCTTCTGCAGTGAGCAGGGACATCTTGTAGTAGATGTGGTTGTTCTGAGCCTCAGCAAGCCTGGCCTTGAATGTCTCCAGGGATGGGGCCGCCATGTCCTCTGGGCAGCCTGCACCAGTGCCTCACTGGCGTTATGGTGAGGAACTTCTTCCTAATGCCTTGCTCTAGTTTAAAACCATTGCCCCTTGTCCTATCACTCCATGCCCTGACAAACAGTCCTGCCCCCCTAGCTTTCCTTTAGCCCCTTCAGGTCCTAGTAGGCTGCTATGAGGTCGCCCTGAAGCCTTCTCTAGACTGAACAGTCCCAACTTTCTTCTAGCTAAGGTGCTCCAGCCTTTGAATCATCTTTGTGGCCTCCTCTGGACCCTTTCCAACAAGTCCATGTCCTTCTTCTGCGGAGGGCTCCAGAGTTGGATGTAGTAACTCCATGTGGGGTCTCTCCAGAGCTGAGTAAAGAGACAGAATCACCTCTCTTGACCTGCTGGCCGAAGCTTTGCTGCTGCAGCCTAGGATATGGTTGGCCTAGGCCTCTGAAGCACATGTGTGTCTTCTATGAGGCAGACTAAAATGTGGAGGGAAATGAGAGCATGGCCAGAGGTGGTGAGCAGAGGTGTTGGTCTTTGATCTGCAAAATCAAGGAGTAAAGGTTTTTGGTTTGGTTTTGCTTTCAAAATAATCATGTTTTTTGGTTTGTTGCTTGGATGGAAAATGATATGGACTTCCAAGGCAATGTTTCTCAGGTACAGACCTATATATTTCACTTAACAGAAGCCTTCTTAATTGTCTTCAGATTTTCTTGGAGAAATTTAGTGGAATCCATGCAGAATCCAGAGTAAAGCCCTGCCAACAGACAACTTTAGAACCTCTTTTGTGCTTAGTGTATGGCAAAGAGGTGCTTTAGCTGTGTGGTGCCTCTTGCTTTATGATGTGCAGACATTAAATACCACTATAAATGCAAAATGAGGATCTCAAAGGTATGTGTGTTTATTAAGCAAGGCTGTTCCAAGGGGGACTGATGGAAATTAATCAATTTCTGCATCACTAGCCATGATGGGCAGTCATGTCCTATCTGGCTGCAGGAGCACCTGGCTTGTCTCCTAGTATCAGAAAAACAGGAGGAATTAGGTCATCTGAGCTGGCACACTAGAGATCAACCAGACAGTATGGTTCCGGTGGGGGCAGTGAAAGATGCAGAATTTTAAGTCAGTGGAAATCCTATTTAGCAAAGCATCTTGCATCTCCTGGAAGGGAAGGCCTCCCAGCTGGCCCAGTGAGACCTGCTGGGGGAATGGGAACACCTGGATGCCATCAGAGGCTGTGCAGTTCCACTTGGTAGCTGGGACACTTGGGAGGCTTATTCTTTTGTATTTGTCTGATATTTTTTCATTTAGTTGTCAATTGTAGCCAGCATTTTAAACATGTTAAAACTTACTCGGTTTTCTGTTTTCTAAATATTGCAGTTGTAAGCTCATGTTCTGTTGTCCAGTAATAAGATTTGAAGGAAAACCCATGCTTTATGTTCTCTCCAGTAAACTCCTTGTTGTAGCACATTTGTGCTGTGCATTTGTTTTCTTAAACCTGGTAAATGAAGTATGAAATAATAAAATAAATAGATGTAAAAGGTCTGTAAATCAGGAGGCTAGGCCTCTAATTTTGAGACTTGTTTAAAAAAAAAAGTCTTCTGCAGGGTGTCAGGCTGTATTTGGGATATACTGGATAGGGTTGTTTGCTTTGCTTATATTTGCACAAATATAAGTGAGTGAATGTGTCTGAGTGTATGAATAAAGCTGAAAGGTTCATTGTTGCAGCCTGCCTTATTGCCCACCTTGCACCCTGCTCTTTGGGCAGGCTCATAAAAAGCCACCTTATGATATGCAAGGATTTTGTTCACAGTAAGTGTGACTGAGATTAAGGCAAATGAAGATTCAGCCTTAAGTAGTCACGTAGCCATTGGCTAAAAGGTGCTTGCTTTTGTTTAAAGAAGCATCTCCATCTTGCCTGTTGGCAAAGGGGCAACTGCTTCTTTCCACTCCATGTTATAGTCTGAAGTTCTCAGGACTGCTGCCCTTGTTCTCTCCAGTCTCTTATGCGTGCTGAAATAAGTATGACCTGTGCTGGATGACATTGGGTAGTCTTCTGATTGTTGGCTAGCAGGGGGGACATAGACTGGTGGAGGTGCAGCACGATACCTGGACCAACATAACTGCTGTAAGTGTCCCAGCAGCATGAGACAGCAGTTTGTTCTGATGCATGGTTTTGGTCAGACCTCGAAGCTCTGTGATTTGTGGAACCTACCACTTGTCTCTATGCTTATTAAACCTGTATTTTGGTTGCTGTGATTAGGCTGAGAGGCAGCTCTTGGCTTTTGCTTGCTCTTATGTGTTGCTCTGCAGAGACCTGTCTGCCTCTAAAGAATCATAGAATACTTTGGGTGGGAAGGGACCTTAAAGATCATTGAGTTCCAACCCCCCTGCCATAGGCAGGGACACCTCCCACTACATCAGGCTACTCAGTGCCTTGTTCAGCCTGGCCTTAAACTCCTCCAGAGAGGGGGTATCCACAGCCTTTCTGGGCAACCTGTTCCAGTGCTTCACTACCCTCACAGTAAAGAATTTATTTCTTATGTTTAGCCTGAATCTACCCCCTTCCAATTTACATCAGTTATTTCTAGTCCTCCCATCACATACCTTGTTAAAAAGACCTACCCCTTAAAAAAGAAAAAAAAACACTTCACACACAGTGGGTGGATCCTGCTTGGTTTTTAAGACTTGAGTTTTGCAGTCAGAGGCATTGCCTGTGTAGACTGAGGCAAAGAAGTTATTGAGTACCTCAGCCTTCTCCAAATCCCCTGTGACCAGCTCTCCACTGTCCTTTCAGAAAGGGCCCACGTCTTCCCTAGACTTCTTCTTGTTGTTTATATATTTGTAAGAGTTCTTCTTATTCCCCTAAGAAGAATCATGCTTTCCTGTTTGAGCTCTCTGCATCACTGAGTGAAAGTGACGTCTGTCACCCAGTACATGCAGTGAACCTCAGGTCTTTGATCAAGGCCCGTGGTGAACTTGGGTGAAAGCAAGGGCAGGCTGCTCAGAAGAGAACTGTGGCTGGATTGTAGGAAGCTGATCGTTTCCAGTGGGGATGGTTATTTTTCTTCAGATCACTTGAAGATTGAGCTGTGTCTCACCACATGTCTGTGGTGGTATTAGCTGCCTGGCAAATAGCTCCATGGACATGATGTTGTCCTCTTTGTAGTTTTTAATATCATGCAGTCAGACTTCAGGACTGTTGCCAGTCGGATGGGAAGTACTTTCCCTCCCTTCCTGAAGCCATGTAGAACCACAGGACAGCTTTCCTACTGTTTTTAATCTGTCCTGAATTAGAGCCTGTCCTGAAATGGCTCATCTATCTTACAAGCAACGAATGCCTAAGTGCTTGGAATAGGGCATTGCTAGTCTTTGGCATCATTGTTCTGGTCCTACAGAAATCTACCTGCTGCAAGGCATAAACCACTTTTGTGCCCAGTGCCTTCTCCTGCTTGCCCTATGCCTCTGCTGGTGCTGCACAGCCCAGGGTGAGCTGATGGGTCTGTAGGCAGCAGAATGCAGTCAAGAGCCAGTGCTGAGGTCTCTGGATGTCTTACTTATGTTTATTCCATGGGTTCTACATGAAGAAATTGAGTCCTCATTCTTTTGTGAAGTCAAAGATCTGCTGACCATGGCACTAATCTTTCCAGTCAATAGCACTAGGTTTTATTGATAGACCTGGATGTGCCAAAACAGGTAAAGATACCAAATATACTGTTGGATAGTATTTGTTGCTTGCATCTGAGTCCCTGCTTATACTTGACTGCAACCATAGACCCAGATTGATAATTTCTAGTGTAGTCCATATGCAAGAGGAAAGTGGCTGCTGCTTCCTTATAATATGCTAAGTCTCCTGGTGCATGGCTTGATTCTCAGAAGTCTGTCATAAAATGTACTTCTGTCTGTGAAGCTGTGTTGGGGTTTGAGAAGCATTTTGTCATTATTGCTTGTTTGTGAAGAGAGATTATCCTACAGTGAACAAATACCTTCCTGTTCTTTTTTTCTTCCTTTATCAGAGCTAATTGTTGCTTCTTGAATTATAAACCTCCTTAAAATTTCTTGAGTTCCTTACTGGTAAAATTCAGAAAGAATGAAGAGTGACCAGAGCCAGAGAGCAGCAAAACACAGTGGGCTCTGAGATGTTTTTCTTTCTGTGAGATCAAAGCATGCCAATATCTTCTGGCTATTTGCTTTAGATGCATTTGCAAGGTGTGAGCGTTGGTAGATGCTCCCACAACTCAGATGCAAGTTACTATTGTCTTTTATCTTGCTTCTATTCAAATAGTTTTATCAGGAGCTAGTCCTTGCATAGCATGACCATTTTCCCTCTGTGGAGGTTATCCTGCTATGAGCCAGAGTGAAATAATACCAAGTGAATTTACTCTTTGGAAAGTTTCTTCTCTCTCTTGAGAACCATGTGTTCCCTTTCCCAGGCCCTGCTGGCTTTGGAACCCTTGCCTTAGCTAGAATTTTTACGGGTGCTGCTGGCCTAAGGAATTAGTTTCTGTGAAACAAAACTGGGTTTGTTCCAGCCTATGTGACTCCATTGCTGCTGTCAGAAGAGCGATGACTGGAGGCCATAGGCCAAAAGGATGTTTCTGCATGAGATCCCACTGGCAGAACAGGAAGATGCACTGTGCTGTGGTTTTGTTACAGCAAGTCAGGGAAGTGGCATTTAAAAAAAAACCCCAAACCAACTAACCTAGAGTGGAAAAAGCTTAGCTTTCAGTTGATGTAAAGTTTATCTTCCACTGTTAGACCCTCAGCTTTATTCTCTGCTGTGCTGGTACAATAAGTCCTAGCCCCACTGACCTAGACCTGCATGCGGTGATTATCTTTGCTTGGCAGCTGCTCCTGATGCTGTTAGAGGCAGTGTCAAGCAGAACATGGTAAATATCTTGAGACGCAGAGAACAGCAACCTTTTGCATTGGAGGGAGGCCAGCAAACAGGCAGTGGTACACTCTCCATCAGGAGAGTAACCAAACCAGTTTTGAAGACTTAAATAAGTTCATAGAGCTCCTTTCCAGTAGGGAGTAGAAGCCTTGTCAGCGAGTAGAAGTCTTGTCGTCGTCGCTGCTACAGGGAGGTGGGCTAACAGTGGAGCTACCTGCATCTTCCCGATGTTCCTCCTGCATCCCCCAGTCTTCCTAGAAGATTGGTGTGAGGTGGATGCCATTTTTTACTGCTTCTGCCCCATTGTATTACAACACTGGTCCCACACAAGTTGATGAGACCACTGCACTGCTGAGACAACTTTGGAGTGTTGTGTAATTAAACTTCAACTTTTTTTTCCCCTATTCCTTTCTAAACCTGGTGGCAAGAGAGGTGCTGGGACAGAGTGCAGGGGAGGATTTCTCTAGGGAAGTTTCCTCTTGCTGACTTTTTAAGCTGCGTTAGGAAGATGACTAACTGGGTACACCCAGACGTTTCCTTCTGGACACACCTAAACACAGACTTTCCAAGAAGAGGATCATGCCACCTTCAAGTATGGGTGGAGACAGAATTTAAAGGGAGACAGGACTGCTGGGTCGCCATGTTCCTAACTATCCCTGTAAGTGTACCAGGGAGAAATTTTAACACAGCGCTGTCCTGGGGTGGTCTGTGCTGTACTGCTAAATGAAGTTTCTTAATTTCTTTGTCCTCTGTCAGATGTGCATGTTATTTGTAGACAGTAGAGGCTATTGCCTATTTTTATACTCAATTAAATTGTAACTTCATTGTTGGGACTTCTGCCATAAGAGCTGTGAGTCAGGCTCTGATCCAGACTGATTCATTATCAGTTTAATACCTTTGGCTGAGGCCGTTTAGTGTTGTGGCACCTCATTAGGGTAATGCTGAACTTTGATAAGAAAAGTTAGGGGTTACCTCTATGCTGTTCCCTTGATCAAGCTTGTTTAATGATAGGATTAGCCTTGACTGCACAGGCTGGCATTTGTGAGCAAGGCCCAGAGTAAATTATGTGTAGCACTTCTTGGACATCAGTCTCTGCAGACATGCAACAAACTCTAATATTCTTGTTACTGACATGGAAATGAGTGGAGTGGGGCATTTTGATTCTTTCCAGGGAGATCAGTAGCCTTCAAAATTTGGCTAGCAGTACTTTTTTCCTTGTTTTGTTAATAAACACAAGATAAATACCGTGGAAGGATAAAAAGGTAAAAGAAAGCTTCCACTGCTGAATCATCTTGAGAAAAGTCTATCAAACCATTTGTAAGACCAGAGATCTCCTTAGATAGTTGTATCCCTTGTATCCTCATTAAGCTATTATGCTGAAAGCTGTTATCCAAACCACAGCTTGTTTCCAGGGCCCTTCCTGCTTAGTTTTGTTGGCAAAATTCCTACCTGTCTGTGTCTGATAGGTTGGGCTTAATGCTGAAGCTGCAAATGTGGAAGTTGTGTCGTCGCTGCTACAGGTGTGTGCAGTCTTAAAATCATCTTGTTAAATGTCCTCTGTGGTGGGTGGGCACACAGGAGACTGGGAAGCATGTGGATTGGTGCTGGGTGTTTGCTTAGAGGGTGATTCCTGGTGATGTGGGTGGATGTTAAGAGGATGCTGTGGCCAGTGAAAGATAAGAGGCAGCCACCTCCTTCTCTCCTAGAAGCCTTTCAGGCACTGCTGTCTTATCTCTTCACACTGCATTGGTGGGATGAAACCACCAACTGCTAAGGTCACTCTGCTAAGCGGAGCATATTCCTTGTCTGTGTAGGTCCTTAGTCACTGTGCACAACATGGGCTGCCAAAAATCAATGACTTACTTGATAATGTTTGTTTGCAGAGTCAGTAAATAACATACAGTGGGAAAACAACCAAACGGTATGGTGTACATTAGCTCTTGGCCAATAACCTATTAGTTATCTTTTGGGGTTAGTTTGTGTAACCTAAGTTTCCTTAACATTTTCTGTATAGGTAATAACATACTAAATTTCCCCAAACCCTGTTGGCACTACACATAGTAGTGTGGAGAGGTTCTGAACAGGCTGGTGATCACAGCGTATTTAGACTGCAGACATCTCTGATGGATGTTGCTGTGGCAGTGATGAGCTTGGCGTGGGTTGCAAAAAACCACTTCACATACTTGCCTGTGCCCAGCAGTTGCTCCATAGCCATTCTTTGAGCACCTGCACCTTGCTTCTGGGGTAGCTGTTGAGCTTTGAATGGTTTGGAAAATTTCCCCCTGGACTTGTAGGAGCAAAGCTTGTGACAGTCCTGGGGTTTTTCTTGCACTGCTTCCCTGGACTGGTCTTTCTAACCACAGACTTGTTTCCTACTTCAGTTGGAGCATGCGTGGAAGTGGATGACTTAATGTGTGCTACTTTTAAATGCAGAGATTAGGAAACAAGACCTGGTTAAGCAGGTACTCCTCATGCAAGGGAATAGGGCAAGCACCACCTAGCTTTTTTGGGACAAACAGAAGGCCTTCAGAAAGCTCAGCCAGACTTGGTTGACATTGAGTAGAGTTATCAGAGCTGGGGATGGCCAGCTCTGGTGGATGCTCAGAGCACATGAGCTGAATCTGCCAGGTAACTGGTGCCAGGAGGTGCTCGGTGTTTATGGGATGGCCTATATATAATATGGCTTTATACATGCATCCTAAAGCCAGAGGGCCAGTTGATAAGATCAATGAAGGCTGGTGGTGAACTTTCCAGACTGGAAGAGGCATCACAATGCAGACCCTGGTAGCAAATTTAAGATGATGAACATTTGGCCCCATAACAATCCAGAAAGATTTTAGCCACCTGATGATAGCAGTCTGTTAATGCTTGTGTAGAAATTCATTGGCTGATGTTGCATTTTTGACCCAAGATCTTTTCTTTCTGCTCTCAAGTTGCAGGGGGATCTCTTAGGCACTTTTCACCCAGGAATTCCAAAGTTGTGTGGCTCTTATGTCATGTCATGTCTGCATGGCTGCTGTAAAGAGCCACATTAAATGTGGGAATGATAAAGGCTCTAGGATGGTAGTGTGTCAGCATCTGCCTTGCACGCTGCTGTTAGTCCCAAGGGCCCAGAAGGAACATGGAGACCCAAGCCCCAGACGATCTGCTTAATTAAACAGATGCACAGTCGGAAAAAAATAATGTGCTTAACTCCCTGTCACTTCCAAAGTAACCAGTCATCTAGGAATTAACCTGCAGTGTTTTTACCCTCCCTTCATTTGGAATCAAAACAAAGCACAGTTTACTTTCTTAAAAGCAAGTGCAGCAGTTGTAAAATATGTGAAATAATTCATAAATATTTTGTTTTTCCATTTATCTCTTTCCTCAGGAAATGGTAAACTCTGTCTACTTGGTTATGGAGGTAAGTATTTGTCTTTACTTTTTTAAAGCTTGATTTAAACGCAGCTACTGTTTAGACAGGTAGTGCTTTCTGCTCATAGCCTCAAGTGGATGCTTTTGCTCATCTAACCTGGAGCTGGGTGCCTTTGAGTACTGGCATGGTTGTGGGTGACAATGCAGCCATGGGAATTTTTCGTGCTGCTGCTGTCAGAAGGTCATGTTGTCACAGGTTTAATCAGTCACATGCTTATCCTAAAGGGTCAAATGGGTATTACTGGGTAGCATCTGCCTCAAAGATAGGTGGAAAGTAAGTTTTCTCCATGCAGCTTGGTTGAAAAGCTTTTGAAAGACTTCTTTATTCTGCCATCTTCAATTCAAGGTCTTGTTGACTTTCCCTACTGGTACAGAATAGTGATGTGGGGCATTTAAGTTTTCAGCTGTGGCTGCTTCCAGCCTTTTCTCAACTGGTTTTTTTTTTTGGTGGTGTCTCCAGCAGAGACCCTTCTGCTTTGTTTTGGGTTCATCCTTCTTTCTGAAGTGCTTGTAGACAGATGTGCACATGCACAAGAGAGTTAATGCTATTGCATCATGAGGCAACATGTCCTGGTAAATGGGACCGAACAGGAATCTACTGGAATAGGGTTTTCCCTGCCAACTTCTGAATGCATATTTTGATGTGTCATTGATTATGTTTAAAAGCCTGGTGTTCTAGTGAAAATTACCGGTTTTCTTTTTAATCTTGCCTTTTTACCATGCATTTACTGGGCTTTCTGTTCTGTTTGCAGTACTGTAATGGTGGTGACCTGGCAGACTATCTCCACAGTAAGTAGAGCAATATAGAGAATATCTTCTGTATATTGAAAAAAACAATGGTTTAGCTCTTTGTTTTCTGGGGTTTGTGGAAGATGCAAGAAACTAGATGGTGCTAGATGGTGCATCTTTTTTTTTTTTTTTTAAATCCTGTAAAATAGTATCGTTGCTCCTCTTGGAAGAGCTTCAAACATGATGATAGTCATTGGAAATTGTGAATCCACGATCATATCTAGTCTTGCATTCTTTCTCACGTAGACCAGCAGTGACTGATGTCAGTAATTATATATTGTAGTTCCAATGGCATTATAGATAAAATGTAATTTAACATTGCTAGGGATGTGGTTTGTCTTTTACTTGGTCATTGGAAAAAAGATGTTTATGCTAAAGTCTTGCTGTTTTGTATGGTTGGATCCCAACAGTGTATTTTGTTTTAAGTTTTCTTCTAAGGATGTCCCCACATCTAGGACAGGGTTCGTTTATTCCCTGTTTTGAGGGTGGCTGTGGTGTAGCCAGTAGCGTTGTGTGATTAAAAATTACTAACTTCGGGAGAATGTAGCACAGTTACCTGTGACTGTGATGCCTTGAGGAACCTTTTGGTGAGACCAAAGGGTATTTGTTTTTTTTTTTTATAGTGGCACCTAATTGACAGTCCTCTGTACATTCCCCCTGCACTGATGGTGGCTGGTTGGGAAAGTCTTTTACAGACCAATATCCTGAAGTTGCTGAAAGTGTCAGTTCTATTTATGTCTCTGTCCTTCAACCTTGGAGATTGCTGCTGTCACGCAGCAGACTGAAGGGCTGAGTGTGAGAGATAAGGACTTTCATTTTTCTGTGCTACCTTGTTGTATTACCTGGATTGGGAGCTTAGGGGCCCACTTTTCTCTTGGTGAGCGGATTTTTCTGATCTGGGAAGCAGTGTTGATATTTTCAGTTGGAGCCTGCATTAGGAAGGTTTACTAAGGGATTGTGGCCAGCCTTATGGCCACTCAGTTTTACAGAGTAATGCCTTAAAGATGTGGTGTGCTCTGGGACTGCAGGGACAAAGCACTCAACAGCACATTTTTTCTGCTAGAGGAAGAGTGTATTTAGCCAGGAGTTTGTAATTGCCTGCTAGCTTAATAATGTTAACAACTGCCAAGTTTCATGTCTTGCTTCATGAACAGGGGAGATGAGACACCCTGTTCTTTCCTATGCCTGAACTGGGAAAAAAAAACCCCTTTTAAAATCCTTATTGTTTTATTTAGAGATGTTTTTTTACCATTCCTGAATAGATTTTCTTGAATAGGAATAGCAGAAATATTTCAGAGTCCTTTTTTGGGAAAGAGGTAGCTTCCTTTCTCTGCATTCAAAAAAACAACATCCTATTTCACAGCAGAGCAAAATGAAGCATCTTTTTTTCACAGGGCTATTACTGCTGCTCAGGTCTGATACATAACCTGATTTCTGCTACTACCTAACAGGTAACTGGGAAATGTAAATGATGCTTTTCATTCTTTTTAGGGAATGGCATTCCTGGAAGCACAGACTTCCAAATTCCCTGCTTCATTTATCTGCTTTCCAAAGTACAGCTTTAATGTGTACAGGACTGAGTACACAGCAATACTTCAGTTGGAGATTGGGGAAAGCCTTGGTGAAGATGAAACGGTGCTTTTTCCATAAGATGAGTGTGCATTTGGAAGACTTGTATCTGAGCTGCCTCTTAATATCCCTTCACAGAATCTCTTCTTGCTGAGGAGTCTCTTGAATTCCAGCCAAATGCCAGTTCATGAGCAGAAAGGCCCAGTGACGGGGGAGACTCTGTGTACATGTGCGCTGGTTTCACGTGTACGGGTCCAGGACCTGCTGATAGACATAATGACATTTTAGCTCCATGTGTGCTGTCTCCCAAAGCAGGGAGATTTTTGGGAGTGATGGGAGTTTATTTTCTGTTCTAAGTGCTGTTTAACTTATTTGTGCCCCTTGCTGTTTCCAATGTATGTATTTTAAAAGCTAGATTTTTAATTTCCTGTGTTGTGCTTAAAGCTGCTGCAACCTCATCTTTGTTTTCATAAGAATTGCTCCCTGCTAGCTGACTATATGTAGAGTAGCCTGTTGAAGCTCCTGCCAGCTTTTTTCAATGTCTTACTAGAGAACAGCTGGAAAAACACTAATGAATTCCCAAGTAATTTACAGGAGCCTTTTGCAAAAGACATTATTTTATCAAGTGGAATGGTGCTTGCTTTCAGCCTGCCTTGCTCAGGCCAGCCAGCACTGGTTTGGCGTTTTGTTCATCAGGCTACTCCCAGCACTGACAAGAGTTTCATAAATAAAGCTCTTAACATTACAAGAGCTAATGTCACATTGATCAGAAGAGCCTTCAATATCTGTTTTTACACCGCTGTTCTTGGGAATTTTAGGAGAGGGCAGTTCTGAGCTTCCATACTTGCAGGTTTTGTTTAAAATTCTCTTGCTTCTCTTCCCTACCTATGGATGCAAGGTGGAGGATGTCAGATGTCAGTTTGCAGGAGCCCTTTGGTAGGAGTATATTGTTAGGCCTTAGGCTGTGGTTCATCCTAACACTGGGTTTGGTTCTAGTGGATGTCAATGCACAAGGGTTGAGTCTGGACTTGGACTCTCACTCTCGAGTTACAGATCCCTGCCAGTCGTGTACTGTAACTGACTGAACCTAACAATCTTTTCCAGGCCCAGCCTGAGTCTTAATGGTTCTAGCCATTCCTAACTGCCTTTCCTCTTAGCTGCAGGTTTATACATAGTCTTTGTGAAAAAACTCTGAGTTTATTGATTGTAGATGAAAAGCAGGGACCAAGAACCCTGCCTAGTGCATGCCTGTTGCTGGCTGGCAGCTCTTGCTGAAGGAATCTCTAAACCTCGCCAAATGTCACTTTTTGGATACAGTTGGTAACCTAGATTTAGCTCCTGCCAATGGCCTGGGCTCACCATTGGAGACTTAGTGCTGAAAACAATCATGACAGATAGTTGGGAGTACAAATGCTTTCCCTTGTTGACTGTAGGAATCATTCAAAAATAGTGTGTGAAGAAAAAAATGCTGCAAGTGGAACTGGATACGCCAAATTATGGCTAATTGCTTTGGGTGTTCTGTCCTCTGGGCTCTTCAGAGAACTGGCATTGCAATTTTTTCATCTGTGGTGGTTTTTCTTACCTCTCTTCCCTAGCTATGCGAACACTCAGTGAAGACACCATCAGGCTCTTTCTCCAGCAGATAGCAGGTGCCATGAAAATGCTGCACAGCAAAGGCATCATCCATCGGGACCTGAAACCACAGAACATCCTCCTTTCCTATGCAGGAGGCAGGAAATCAAATCCCAACAACATTCGCATAAAGATCGGTAAGACCCGGCTACAGATGTCTCTATGAACACCTTCCAGGACAGTCTGAGGGACCCATGGCAAATCTCAGCCCTTCTTTAGTGAATCATCCAGGGGAAGGAAAGAATTGCTGCACTTTATAAAATTCCTTAATGTTTTTCATCTTAGTTTCTCTGCTAGACACAACCATTGGCTGGCTTCAGAAAGCTCTTGCTCCTATGGCTTGCATTGCCAGGGTCCACACTAACCCAAAAGAAACTGGGCAAGCCTTGCTCCTCTTCTAAGCTGAATGGTGCCTCCTGTGGTAAAAACAAATTCCAATCTGTCTGAATTGGCTTGTAATCTTGATGTTTGACCGTGAAATAAGCAGTCACTGTGATTTTTTTGCCATCAGATTTTAATATAGTTTAGGTAAATGTTGGAGTCTTAAGGCCTGAAAATAGCTGCTGTCCTGGCTGGGCTCAGAGAGCACAGCTGAAAGCATGTGTCCCCAACAGTCCCAATTAGAGAGAGGCTTTTTGACTGCATCTTGAAAAAAATCACTTTTTGTACATTAGGCGACTGGCACAGATAGACCACTAGCTGGGACACATGCTCCAGTAATCCAGTTACAGGGCACATGTATTCCCTGTGGTCCCTCTGAAAGAAGCACTGGGTGATACCACCCTCAGTGCTGAGTGTGATATCTGTGACTTTGGATTATGTTATGAAACTGACAAAGACCAAGTAAAACTCTTCCTCACCTGGAACCTGCACTGTGGAGAAAGGGTTAATGCTTTCACTCATGTCCTGTGGTAAAGTCTGAAATTTTGCTACCTGTTTGACTGAAGCATTTGTGGCTTTATTTTTTCTTTTGTCAAATGTGGTGTTACTTGAAGTTGGAAGTGACCAAGTGCCACAGATGCGGGAGGGCTCTGGGCATGGTGTGATGTGACCTGCAACCCCTCTGTCCTGTTTCTTGTGGTCCAGGAAATGGCTAGCTGTGCAGGGTTGTTAGTGACAGATGACAGAGTAAACAGCTGTGTCAGTCTCCCCACTTGAGATATCTGATAACCTTGACAGCATTTCTAAGTATCATCTGATCAGAAGCTGAGTAACCTGCAAATTCCTCTTGATGTTCCTTCTCCCTGGCTCTTGTAGCCACCAGGCAAACTATGGTTCAGCTTTCCATCTTTGTGCTGGCATTAGTGCTGTTGAAATACTCCTGAGAGAGCAGAGCAAGACTGTTTTCAGTAGGGCTGATCTAGAAGCAGCTGACATTTCAGAGTACTGGCAAATGGGCACAGGAAGAAGTAGCTATTGACTTCTGAAAAATGGATGGGAGTTTGTTCTTCTGAACATTTCTTGGGTTTGCTACTATTCATTTCCAGTGTCTGTAGTGTGGATTAATTGCTAATACAAGGATGTTACTGCTCAGAAGAAAGTGCTCAGATGGAGCTTTTCACTTGCTGAGAAGTGAGAGGAAAGTAGGGGGAATAAAAGGGGGAAGATGCAAGCTCTCCAGAGCTGCTGTTTGATCCTGACCTACCTCTCTGTTTTTCTTGTAGCTGACTTTGGGTTTGCCCGATACCTGCAGAATAACATGATGGCAGCAACATTGTGTGGCTCACCAATGTACATGGTAAGTGTGATTTACCTACCGGTTTTCAGGTGTAGTTCTTGGTTTGTTTTTCTGGTAGTCTTTCCCCCAGTGGTAGTAGGCATCTGATTTTGATCATGGTCTCACATACTCTTAAGTTGTTCTCTTTTTATCTGTACTCATTGGACAGAGTCAAGCTGGACTGTGCTGCACAGGGCTGGTGTGTCTGAGTCAGTTCCCCAGACACAAGTGAAACAGGCTTCCTCTCTCTCCTTTTTTCAAAACCTGATGTTTATTTGAGCTATGCTATATGTGAAGATGATGTCATTTTTTTTCTCCTATGAGAGTTTCCTGAATTGACTGTTTTTAATGATACTTTTTCTTTTTGAGTGCCTTGTGAAAGTAAATTAAATCACCCAGCTTAATTTTTTGAAAAGGCAGGAGGAAGTCGGTGATTAAAACAACTCTGGACATTTTTTACTTTAAAAACTCTGTCCTCTGCTTATCCCTGGGTTTGAAGGAGGATGAGGAGGGAAAATTCAGTTGGGATTTAGGGGATGTTTGAAAACTGTCGCTGCTGCTGTTGTAGAAATTGTGCAGTAGCCCTGGGAACTTCCTCTGGACAGGCAACCCCTTTGTCCATGCTTTAGCTTGGAGCTTGTTGCTACTCTTTTCATTTTACTCTTTTTTTAAAAGAACATTTTTTTACCCACACCAGAATGAACTTTCTGTCTGAACCCTGATTTGATCCCTGTCACGTCAGACTTAAAACTTCCTTCTGCAGTTCTCACCTTGCTGCTTTATTTGGCTGTGTTTTGGTGTCACATCTGCTTCCCATGGGGACAGACCCAGCTCCCATCCATAACTTTTTTGCTGCCATTTTCTTTTGTTTCCCATTTCATGTGGCCTTTACTCCTTACACAGCTAGAAAATCGATCCTGTTCCTTGCTGGCAGCACTGTGATGAAATTTGTTGTTACAATCATGTGGGATTAGCAAGCCTGCCCTACTGTCCCTCATCTGCTGCTACTGAGGCATGCTGCCTCCTGAGCCCTCGGGCTTCGGGGGGCTCCCTCCATCTCTAGCTTCTGGAACAAGCCCAGGAAGGGAGCAACCCGGGGCATGGTGTGACATTGGAAACCAGAGTCTGAGGTGCAACGGGGCTTAAACTTTTGGATGGAAATACAGATCTGCCTCTGAACCCAAGCTGTGGCCTTGGCGGCAGAAGCATAATTAATATGCTGTCAGCTTAGGCTAAATGAGGAAAGTGCCAGAGCAGTGCAGGTCTGGATGGAGGCTCAAGCTTACCCATGCAATGTGTGTGAGCTTTTGCTTTTCTTCATCATTCTCTTCTTGCTAGATCTGTTCATGTGATTTCAGTGAGGCTGCTCATGAGCACAGGTGGATCCAGCAGAAAATAGTCTGACAAGAAGGGAAAGTACTGAGTTCCACCCAACATAGTGAAACAGCTTCTGGTATCTTTTCTGATTGATTCAAAGTCTCTACTTCCCCTGGTTAGACATTTCAAGGTGGTGTAACAGTCATCTTTGGAGAAAACCTTTCATGGTTATTGGGGAATCTGGTTTGGGGTTTTAATGCCTAATAGTGCTATAGTCATAGTCATCTAGGTTGGAAGGGACCTTTCAGATCATCTGGTCCAACCATCAGCCCAACTCTGACAAGCCTCATACCTGGACGGGGACTCGAACCCCTGACCCTCAGATTAGGAGTGCGATGCTCTCCCCACTGAGCTATACATCCAGGTCTTTTTTTTTTAATATAAAATGGATTTCTGTTCTCTTTCCCAAAAGGCACCAGAAGTCATCATGTCTCAACACTATGATGCCAAAGCTGACCTCTGGAGTATAGGAACCATCATTTATCAGTGTTTGACAGGGAAGGCTCCTTTTCAGGTGAGTAGCACTGATAATGTTTCTGACTCCTGCTTTTTTCCTTCTTTTGATCCAGTTCTGTTATCTATAACACTAAGTCTAATAGATTCAGCCTCATGGAGGTCCTGATCTTTGATCAGTCCTTGCCTGACTGGGTAACTTCTCTCTTCCCCTGTATATTCAACATCTGCTGGGTGGGAGACGGGGGTCATTTCTTTCTCTATTTTAGCTTTTCACCACACCCTTTTCCTTTTTCTGTATTTTGGAGCAAAGTGCCAGGCCCCATGCATTATTGCTGGAGCAGCTGTGGATTTGTTTGGTCGGGGATAGACAAGAGCTCTGCCCCAGATGGTTCTTTGTGCACCATCTATTTGTTTTGGCCGTATGTGTCACAAATTGCCTTCTCCTGGCCATGAGATCCAGGTGGAAGAAGCCTGTCTAGGGCAGATGTTGGATAGCTCGTTAAAGGTTAACTGGCTTTATTTCTTTGCTGGCATGACTGTGGTGGGAATTCGCTGATGGTCACTAAGCAGGCAGAAACTATTGTTTACTGGATGTTTTATGAGAAGAGAGGGTGGTGGACAGAGTGATGGGTGAGTGCTTTTAGAGGAAGGGACATTCAGAAATGGGTGGGGAGATAACAGGCTGATGCTGCATAGTGCCACCAGCAGACCCAGTTGTACAAGACAGCCAGGAAATGGATTTCTGATGTTAATCTATTCAGGTTAAATCCTCCATGTGCCTTTCCTCCCAGCCCTTCACCTCTGTCTAGCTGAGATTCCCATGGGACTCTGGCAGATGGTGGTGTGAAACATGCTGTGTTTGGGTGCTCTGGCTGCTCACTGTATAAGCCCAAGGCACATCTTCATGGGGGTGCAAACCAGAAGGACTCCAGCATTACCAGCAGTGAGGAGGAGTAAGCTGTCTGGTAAAAATAGGGCTTTGGGGAGCTGGGTTAGATGGAAAATGATCAAATGTGTGGAAGGTCTGAGGCATGGCTGTCAATCCAGAGAGTGCCTGTGAATCAAAGCAGAGATGTGCAGATACATGTGCATGCCGTTTCTGCCTCACTCCGAAGTAAAAATTAACTGCAGCTGGGTTACCCAAGGCAACTTCCCAGAGCCATTCCTAGTCCTGCCCTACCTCATTGCACACAGCCAAGGAGCTACTGGTGCTGGGATGTGGACATTTGGTAGGATGGCTGGTGAAGAGCTCCTAAGGAGCTTTTTGTATTAGACACGTCCATAAACAAAACAGACTGTCATAGGAATGAGATTAATTGAATTAATAATCCTTATAAACAGATCTTTCTGAGCACTGTATTAATGTAGAATTGTTAATTTGCCTTGCCTAATAAGTAGTCTACGTTAGCATCTTTTGTGTTGCTGAGGACAGGACTCAAAGCAGTGTTTACTGGTTGTGCTGGCTGGTGCTCAGGAAAGCCTCCAGAGTGTAATGGTTTTTCCTTGTCCTTGTCAGAGCTGACATGATGGGAACCCAGTGGCTACCACAAGGCAATTTAGGCTCAGTGAACAAGTGGCAGCCAGACACAAAACTGGAGACAGGTCTAAAACATGTTCTGAAAATAATCTGGTCCTTGTCAGATAATGTTTTAAATTTGATTCATGACCTCAATCTTCTCTTCCAAACCCAAGGAATAAAAAAAGATTTGTTATCCCTTTAGAAAATGGGCAGCCAGCTTGTGACAGGCCCATGGCCAAGGGTGTGTTCTTTGTATCAGAGTTGTCTCTGGCAGTGGCACCTGTCCATTTGAACATCAGATCCTGCCAAGGTCCACAAAACTTGATTGCTGTGTTTGAGCTGTTGTGTGAACCTTCTCCCAAGCTGCTCTGTGTTTGTGTGGTGCTGTGCCTGTGACAGGGAGCCAGGGATGTGTCAGAGTAGGTAATGAGAGCTTTGATGCCTACTCTGGCAGTTCTGAAGGAGTTAAACTATGTTCTCATCCTAGCTAGGTGGAAAAATTTCTAAGCCTGGTGTACCAAGTCCACTGCTTTGTTTCTGGGTTAATTCTGCCTGCATAAGCTCTAGGATTATGAATCACTTACAACAACTACTGTAGTGTGAAATGGGCCTTGAGGAAGATGAGGAAAGGGAGAATTTTATAGCCAGAACTTAAAATCCTGGTTTGTTTGTTAGGCATCCTGCTCTTGCATGCCCAAAACCTTTTCTTTGAAGATGCCCGTGTCAATGGGAGCAGATAATCCTGCTGGGAGTAGGTCACTCTGCCGAAGATGGGTGCAGCGATAGACTTGTTGGTGTAGGCAGTTGGCTTTTTGCCTATGTTTATTGGCATGATTCTGATCTGTTTGGAGTAGAGAGGGTTTGTGGTTTGCTTGGGGTGTTTTTCTGGTTGTTGTGCTTTCACGTCTTCCAGCCACTTAGTTGTGGAAGTCTTAAAATATCTACAATAAGACTGCATGAGCAGGAAGGTGTTTGCAGCAGATTTTCAAGCTTTTCCCGAGAGCTATCAAACTAGAAACATTGTTACTGATTTCTGTTTCTAACATAACTGAATCCCCTTTCTGCACCTCCTAATCCTCAGGAATCCCAAAGGGATTCAAAGAACAGAGCAGATACCATTCACTGGTTGTGAAGTGTTGACTGAATGGTGTTTTTCGTGGAGGGCGTGAATGTCTCTGGAGCTCTTCTGATTGAGTGCTGGGCTTTTGTATCCAGCTTTTGCCCCAGCTCAACAAATCGGTTGCTGAATGCTGTTGGAAACACCACCCTGCTTGCTTTTCAACTGCAGTATGCTTGCAGGCAGCTAGCAGCCAGTGGCATTTGGCAGTAACTGCTGGATGCTTTTGTTGGCTTAACATACTTCCACTGCTGCCGAGGACGTAGTTAACAGAGTGGCAGGGTTGAGTTCATCTGATCCTTTATATATAGAGAGACAAGAACCGAGCGCGATGCACTAATGCAGCTGCTCCGCGTTAATCTGAGAGGGAGAAGAGGGGGAACAAGTTCGTGAATTGGCCTCCTGGCCCCTTTCCTGTTTTTGAGGAAAACTGAGCTATCCCTTCTGTGCATCCCTGTTTCTGGCAGAGGGTTACTGCCCCACAGGTAGCTCTGGCTCTGTCTACCTTGATTGGTCTCTGGATGTCAGGTGTCTAAAAGGGGCTTTCTACTGTTTTTCTTCGTGTATCTGCCTGAAAGGTAGATTTCAAATTAAATCCTTAGTCGAAGGAATGCATTCGGCATTTTAATTGCCTTACAAACACTTCTGCATTGTTTTTCCTTGAGCTTCAGAGGGGCACTATTTACTGGAAGAGGGGTGGCAAAGTGGCTTAAGATGCTGTATGAAGGAGATCAGATGGAGATGTAGTTGTGTTTTACCAAATGAATGGTGATCCACAGTTACCTGTTCTGGGCGCTCAATAAAATGCTATTCTCCAGCAGGCATTTGCCTTTATCAGAGCCTTGAGCTCTGAGCTCCTGGGGACAGCCCCAGTGAGGAAGCATGGCCTGGGGGTGGCCAGATTGTCACTCTGGATACAGTCCTTGCAGAAGAAGCAGGAATTATACTTAAACATCAGAATGTGAAGAAAAAACATCGTTACAGGGATATTGCTTTAATTTGTGGAAAGATGAGGGGAACTTGACTGAGGTTTTTGTTTCTGAGTTAGTTCTTAGGCACCCTCTCTAATGAACTAGGCTTTGCGTGTTCACTGCTTTTAATATACTCTTGTCTTTGCTGCCAGGAAAATTTCTGATGGAACAGTGTTTGAAATAGATCAGAGCTGCATTGTATTTGGGAAACAATTGAAGTTGTTGTGACAGGAAATGAACAGAACAAACAGCCAAGGCTAGTGTTGCTCTGATGTGAGCAAACCCTTCACTTCCCTGCCATGGGGTTCTGTCCTTCCTTGTCTGTTGAGTCTTGTCTTTGCCAAGTATTAAGAATCTAATTGCAGGGTGATATTCACAAAGAGAAAGGTATAAAATGGAGTTTTACTGAGCCAAATCAAATTGAGTGACAGTGACTGGAAATCGTGATGCAGTTTGTCATAAGTGTAACAAGGTGCTTAATAACATCGATTTTAATGATTTGTGAGAAAGCATTTTTGCACCTGCTGCTTGTGCTGTGTCTGTGAGTATCGAAGGATATTCTACTGCATACAGGAGAACAAGGAAATCTTTCTTATTTCTGACTTTTAGGAATGAAGGGACAAATCAGTAGGAGAGCTGAAAAGCTTAGGTGCTAAGGCCGTGCAGGAAATATTGTCCTGATCAGTACTACGCCAGTCTATTGATAATAGTAGCCTTTGAGCCCTTGGATTTCTTTTGGGATTTTATACTGAGCTTTCATGGTTATCCTTAATTTAAATCTTCAGCCAGAGGGAGTAGGTGATGTTGAAACAGCATCTTCTGTGTCTGCTCTTCCAGCCTGGCTATGTGAGAGGTATTTTGATGGCCATCTGCAGATTGGCTTGTCTGATTTGCCATTTTAAGCATCTAAATTGACTTTAAATGCTTCTAATTTAGAAATGGAAGTGGGTGGAAGGCTGGGGGGGATTTTCAAGCCTTCCCTGAACATTGGGAGAAGCTGCCTGTTGCCTCCTCATTCACACTTTCCTACATGCTCTGCCACACCAATAACTGATTGCAGATGAATCTCACTGAATTTCCTTCCCTGTTTGCACATGCCTTCATATATGTGTCATGCCAGCCAGCCTGCTCTGCTGTTAATGAATTGATTTTCTGGAGCACAAAAGAGACACTGGAGTTAATTTACTGGCCTGTATTATTCACTGCATGAAAACAAATTGAGAAATAGTGCTAGGATAGTTTTGTGTTCTGCTGTTCTATACTGGAGAATTTGTTTTTAACCTCAGCCTTAAGTCCCTTGTTTTGCCTAGTTTCCCCTCCCAGCTCCCCCTCCCTTTTTTTTTTTTTTTAATTAATTCCATGGGTCAGAATTTGGAATCTTGTCGTCAGCATCCCCTGCAGTCCTGTGTATTACTGCACAAATCGGAGCTGTGGCTTGAGACCTTCTGGCTTCCTGGAATTAAAGTAGAAAATCCTAATTCACTTGCTGTCTCCCCCTGTTCCTGATCTCCTCCCAGATCCCTTGCCCATCAGCAGGCTCCCTGCCCCTTTTCTAAATGCCCTGCAGCATTAATCCATGTTCTCAGCAGGAGCTGCCATTCATCATTTGGGGCTCCTCACGTCTTCAGTTATTTAGCCTCCTGGGTGAGGCTATTAAGGCCTCTCAGACCTGAGCCTTAGAGCCCACTACAATGGAGCTCAGCCCTCAGAAGGGGGAAGCAGGACAGAAACGGGTCAGGGACAAAAACATAGTATGTTGGAAGACAGTATTTTCATTCTAGTGCAGTGCTGGCTTTCCAGTCTAAAGCAAGCTGCAGGTTCTCGTTGTCTCTGCTGGTTCAGCAATTGGAAAGTGCCTCTCTGTTCTTCAGAGTGACTGTGAAATGGAGATGCTAATCCTTTTCCTTCATTGTCCACTGCTTCACACACTGGTTATCTTTCTCCTCTACAGGCCAGCAGCCCACAGGATCTTCGTCTCTTCTATGAGAAAAACAAGATGCTGATGCCGAAGTAAGCAATTTTTCCAGTGCTGCCATTTGTATGCACTTGTTTACTCTGTATTTACACCTGTCCTCACATGCTCCTGACTTGTCACTCAGGGAGGTTACTGTGAAATATCTGACCACCTGCCTTCCCCAGTTCCCTAAACCAGAAGTGATGGGGCCAAGAGAAAATCAGACAGCACTGAATTGCAAGGGTTGGTCTGCTCTCCTTACACAGATATGCTTCTTTCCTGCTCTGCAAAAATGCAGGATCATTAGTGATTTCAAGAGCCAGGGAGGGATCCTGTGCCACATACTGTTTCCTGGGACTTGAGAGCCTTGGGATGGAGTTATGGCAATTCTGGAATCACCCGAGCAGTCAGACTGCAGTCTCTCCTGTAACCTATCATACCTGACTGCAGATCACATTCCTGTTCTTCACGTGTCAGGATGGCAGCTGCTTGTGTCCATCCTGCTAATAGAAGGAAATATTATAACCTCCATGGAAATGGACACTACTGCAGTTTCCAAGGGGGGAAAAAAAATTGTTTTCATCCCACTGGGTGTGTATGTTACCTACTGAAGCATCTGTCTGCTGCTCAGCCCTGTGATTTGTCAGTGTATTTTGGTTTTGTTCCTGTGGGCTTTTCTTTTCATCTCCGAGTTCTTAAAGCAGAACCTCTCCAAAACCTCAGCCTGGTATAGAGACAAGACTGAAGTTCTAAGTAGATACATTAAAAAAAAAAAAAATAGCTGCTTTTTAACCAGAAAGTTTTGTTTTCCATTTGGCAGAGCTGCTAAGGCAGCCACACAGGCACGAAGTTCATTGATTTGCTGTGTGTGTATAATTTTCTTACCTCCTTGTAGTTTAGACACCTCCAAGAGACAGCAGAACTATTAAGCTGGAGCTCTTATCAGTGACTTGCTCTAGGCATTTCCTTTTCCTTCAAGTACTTCCTTTTTTTGATTTGGGGAGAAGAGGCAAATTCCAACCAGGATTAAAATTTGGGGTATCTGCATGCTCCTTTGGTTTGAACCAGAGGGTGTGAGAGTAAAACACCTAAACAAAATAATTCAATGCAAAACCACGTAGTTGGAACCAAATTGCCTATGTGAGCAGAATATAGAGCTTCTGTTGCCCTTACACAACCTAAAACATGGCTGCTTGCCTTTGAGGTGGTCCCTTGTAGTGACAAAAAAATCATCCCCTCAATTAATAAGCTTCCCTGTGTTGATCATGCTACCCAGATGCTGCTTTGGTGCACACAGTAGGAGGCAGGTGGGGGGAGGAATTAAACTCAGCTGTTAGAGGAGAGCATGTCTCTTCTTGTAGGGATTAGCTCCTCTCCTTTATTGGGAGTCCTTGTGTGTGTTCTGCATTTAACATGTTCACTCATCTCCCCTCTTTGCAACTACCAAATTCCTTCAAAATTTAGATCCAGGTCCATTGAACTGTTGCACTGTAGAAGTCTGATCAGAAGCAGCCCTTGTGTAAAAGCCAGCTCCCTGCATTCTAAAGTCTATTTGTCTTTTTAATGTGAGCCAAAATCTGTGCTATTTCCTGAGTAAACGTGAATAAACTGCCTCTGCCAACCCTGCCAACACTGCCAAGATGAAAGACAAAGCTGCTCCAGAGACGACCTCTTCAGTCTGAGCAGTGCCTGGGTTTGGTTTCATTCTCCCTGGGGCTCTGCAGGCTGGCACCCACCTCCCAGGTAGCCCTTCCCCTGGTGATGTGTTTGGCTGGAGAATGGGGTGAGGAAGGCAAGCTCCAGGACCATGCTTCCCAACAGTCTCTGCTGCTCTTGCTGGCAGGTGAAATGCCATTCTGAGGTGGGGATCCCATGTCAGCAGGAGCAATCTCGAAGGCCTCCTAGTCTCAATGGTGCTGGGCTAAATAACTGGCACTCACTGTGCTGATTTGCATGGCAAAGTATATTCTAGATCATGAGGGGAAAGAGGCAGTTGTGTTGCTTATGTTTAAGAAGACGGCCTTGGAAAATAGTACAGTGATGTAGCAAAGCTTAGTGTTTTAGGTATGAGAGGCAAGAGGAGGCAAACAAACTGTTAATTTGCACTATTCTCAGTCTGTGTCATGACCTCTGAGGTCTACTACTTTACCTTCCTCTTTCTTAGTTTTAAAGCTATATAAAACCCAAAGTCATTGATGGGAAATGGACTCATTTTGGATGAGAGCTTTATGTGTCATGGATAAATAAATGATGTTGATTATGTTGGAGGACTGCAGGCCTGCAGCACTAATGTGTCTTTCAGAACATACTGCTAGCAATGGTATCTTGGGTTATTCAACTACAAAGTGTGCTTCTAAGACCTACCTTTTTTGACAAGACAGTATTTTGTCTTGGCTTGGACCAAGTCTCAATTTAACTGCATCCCTTGCAGAGTCCTGGTGGCCTCTTCCTTTGTTAGCATGGGAAGGTGCATGAAACAGTTCCGCTGTCAGGGATGGAAAAACAGCTCCTCCAGTACAAACAAGGATGAGATATGCCTGCCATCATTCTGTTCTAGGAATTGCTGGGCTCAAATTCTGGTGCCAGAAAGGCCTAGGGCTTCTCTGAAAAATAACTGGGTAGTACTGAAACCTATAAATACACACCTTGCCTTGCATCTCTCCTTTCACTGAACAGATCTGTTAGTGCTTGTTAGCATCTCTTTCCCCTCTCCATTGTTTTGTGCCAGCTTTTTCTTTTTTTCCTTTTACCCTGTCTGTGTCAGGGGTAGAGGTGGTGGAAGGGCTGTTTCTTCCAGCACCAGTGAGAATGGGCTACAGAGCATTGCGGGGGGTCAGCAGGTCCCTGCCAAGCAAATGCTGGCCCTGCACAGTGAAATCTGGACTGATCACTCTGCCATTACCTCAGCTGACCTGAGCACAGAGGAGGGCAAAGGCTGACAGACTGTGGGGACTGTGCTAGCCACAGTCATGACAGAGTGAGGACTGGAAGGAGCTGAAGCTATGACCCATGCTTGATTTGGAGAGCTCTGCTCAGGCTGTGGGCAGGGTCTGGTTGCCATGGCCCCAAACAGGGTTTCTGGGTAAGGAGGAAAGTCAGTCCAGCTGAATCCACTTATGGGATAGCTGAACTCTGCTTTCCCTGCCTTAATCCATTCATTTATTCCCTGCTTCTTGCAGTACAGTGGGCTGGTGAAGGGCTGCCCTGACCTCTCTCTCAACAGCCTTTGGGGTGAAGGAGAGCACAATGATTTATTGTCTCTTCTGTGCTGCAGTGGCCACTGAGAATTTTCTTCCCAGTTATACTAGAAGAGTGGGGTAATAACTGTGCTAATTTGAACTTGCTTGGGTGTCAGTTGTTCACATCTTTAGTGCCTTTGATTAATAAAGGCTGAATATTAAGGAAGCAAAAAGAAGTCACATGCTATTCTTACATAAGCTGCATGGAAAAAGAAATACATTAATGAAATGGTAGTAACTGATGGAGTTTCACCACCAGTGTCTTAATTGGAGGCTCCCCATTGGCAACTGCTTCCTTTTCATGATCTGAGCAAGTAGAAGAGATTTTGTTTGTGATGTGCAAAATATTGCACTTTGGACTTCGAGGAGAACCAGAAGGATGACATTGCCACCACTGTGTAAGGAAAGGATGGAAAGATGTGCAGGTGCTCATGAGAGAGGCCGCTAAAGCTGGTTTAGCTGTTGCCTTGATAGTGACAGTGAGGAGCAAAAGCTAAATGGAGATGCTCTTGTTTGGCCTCTGTCCTGTGAGCTCGGTTTATGTTCCTAGCCCAGCAGGCACGAAGTGAGTTTGCATTTGCAGGTTGCCTTCCTGAATATGCAAACACAGCTTAAGTGGACTTCAAGCTTCTCAATTTGCTTTTGTTTTCAATTCTAGCATCCCCAGGGAGACATCCAGCCACCTGAGGCAGCTGCTGCTGGGCCTTTTGCAGCGAAATCACAAGGACCGCATGGACTTTGGTAAGACCTCCTTCCAGGTTTAGTTCTGCTGCCCATCTGGGTCATATTTTGTGCTATGACATTGCACGAGCCTTCATACTCTTGGCTGGTGCTAGGAGAAGTATCTGAACACCCAGGTTTTCACCAGTGCCTGGAAGGTTGCATAATCTTGAGGGTTTTAGTATATGGTTTTGTAAACTCAAGAGATTGGGCACACCTTCAGGAAACATGTTTTACCTGTATTCCCTCTCCTGGCTTCTGCTTTCATAATATCTCTGAAATTCTATTGTGTTAGGTATGTTATCAGCCCAAATGTGTATCTTGTGCATCCAGATTCTTTCTCTTTCAAATTCTTTCCCACAACTCAAGCTGCACCCATTTAATGAATTCAGTCAATACAATCTCTTTCTGAGGATCTGCAGTTATTTGAGTGAGGAGACCATTGCTGCTTCCATCCTCTTCACTCCTCTGATTTTCAGTGGAAGGATGCCTTTTTTCCCATCAGAGCTCGAGCTGGGGGCAGTCTCTTGACTTTCCCTGTAGTCCAACATCTCAGTCTCTTGACTTGGCTGACAATAAGATTTCCTATATTTTTTCCTTTTTTTGATGTCTTAATTCTTTCTAAATTGAGAACAATCATTATGTGCCGGGCAGTTCTGGGTTTGGCAGTCTCTTGCAGATGTATCTAGCTGAATCAAAAGGTTTGAAGAACCTGTAGTGAAGCCGTGCCTTACAGGAAAGCAGGCAGAGATGAAAATGTTCCTCGAGGCTCTTAAAGGTATAAGTCATTTAAAGGCAATTCTAGTCTTTAATCTTTCCCCAGCCTCTCCCTTCCACTTGGGCAAAGACAGGCTTAGATCTGTCTTAGGTAAAAACTGGGATGTGAATGCTCTCACTGAGGAAGTTGGTCCTGGTGGTGTGTCTCCTCTGAGTGTAGAAAAGAACAGAGAGCAGCTTTGCTTCCAGGGGCCAGTGCTACTGTGGAAAGGATAAGTTTGCTCCTGTGTCACCTGGCAGAAGAAAATGGATTAGCTGCAGCTGATCATAATTAATGTAACAGACTGATTACTAGGATGCAAAAGTGAGAAAACAAGCCTTTTGTCAAAGGAGTTGTTGAAGCTACCTGTGGACTGCCTTGGATAGAGAGGTGATTTCGCCCTGCTACTTGGCTCTGGTGAGGCCCCACCTGGAGTATTGTGTTCAGTTCTGGAGTCCCCAACATAAGAACATTGAGCTGTTGGAGCAGGTCCGGAGGAGGGCCACAAAGATGATCAAAGGGCTGGAGCAACTGCCTTATGAAGACAGGCTGAAGGAGATAGGGTTCTTCTGTTTGGTAAAGAGAAGGCTCAGGGGGGACCCTCATAGTAGCTTTTCAGTACCTGAAGGGGGCTACAGAAAGGCAGGGGTAGGACTTTTTGATAGGATATGTGATGGAAGGGCTAGAAATAACATATCCACATTGGAAGATTCAGGCTAGATATAAGAAAGAAGTTCTTTATGGTGAGGGTAGTGAAACACTGGAACAGGTTGCCGAGAGAGGTTGTGGATGCTCCCTCTCTGGAGGTGTTTAAAGCCAGGCTGGACAAGGCACTGGGCAGCCTGATGTAGTGGGAGGTGTTGCTGCCTATGGCAAGAGGGTTGGAACTTGATGATCTTTAAGGTCCCTTCCAACCTGAACTATTCTATGATTCTATGACTTAATGTTCCTTTACCTTCCTGCACTCTGTAAGAAGAGGACCTGTATATGCTGCTGGGTTGGGGATGGTTCCTGAGCCAGTGTCCTGCTGCTCCTTGTTGCCCAAAGGTCTCTGGAGTCTGCCTAGAGATGTGTGCAATGCCCTTAATGGAGCTCCCACAAAGTTCTGTCAATTCATACAACACCAATACCTAAGTTTCAAACTTTATTTACAAACTGTGTGTCTTAACTGCTCTTCTTCCAGGAACCGATGGTCTTTGCAGTCTCAAGATTATCTAGAGGAAAGCCAGGAGAGTTTGAAGTAGCAGGTCTCCTGCTGATGATTACAAACAGGGTTGTTAAATCTTGCTTTGTAATCACAACTAATAAGCAGTTTGGAGCAGGGAAAAGTCATCATTTCCAACCTCTCAGCTTAGCTTAGCTAAGGGATGTTACTCTTCAGAGGAGGAGGATGAAGTATAAGGAGAAAGGGAAACTCCAGCTGCTGAGCAGCTCCCAGCAGGATAGGGGTGTTGCCCATCCATAGGCAGATCTAATCTGTGAAGTTCCAGCTTTCTCTGCAAGAGATTTCCCTCACGTCATCACCACTCCAAATCGGTGTGCTCTGGCTACAGGATTCTGGCCTGATACGGTGCTGACGAGAAGGAGCTGAGGAGGGGAGGGATTGTTTAAGTTTAGAAAGCAGACAAAGAAAAAACCCAGTTGCAACTTTCTGAAAAGCTCACTGGCCAGAGAGGAGCTGTTTACTAAAAGCAAAGGTTTGTAAACCTTGTGTGTTGCAACAGGAAATCTATGCTGGGAAAACAAGTTGAACTGCCAGCAGTTAACCAAATAGTCAGTGTTGATCTATGACTAATGCTTCCGAAAGTCTTCTGTTCCTAATTATGATAGGAGAGAGCTGACATAGAGCTGCAGTGGATCAGAGGTGGAGGAGTCAGGAAGGGTGTAAACTTGTGCAGAAAAGCATGTAGAGGGGCTTCATGAAGCCAGAACTGAAGCTTTTCCTGGCTGGATCTGTAGAATATCCTTCTGTAATGAGTGAAGAAGGCAGTTGTGTCTACTGTGTCTAGTTCTGGGATGTCATTCTGTGCTGACCTTTTAGAAAATGCATTTCTCCCTTCAGTGCACAATGAGTTTGTGTCTCTGCTTGTTGGAAGAAGTCTTTTTATCCGTAATTTTGTCTTCTGTGGAATAAGCAGCACCACAATGTGATAAAAATAGCTTCCCTGGATCCCTACAGCTAGGGTGATAGGCCATCCCTGTCAGTCATGGTCTTGATTTCATCTTTCAGTGCTACTTTGTGCTCCTTGCTGATAGGAGCTTTTGAAGCATGTGCAATTACATGGCCGTGCCAGGTCTTGACACTGTCACACTGTGTAACTGGTTTCCCGTCCTTCAAGTGTGAGACAGGAGAGGTTAACAGTTAATTCAGTGTATTCTTCCTGGCAGCCCAGGGATGGAGTGGAGCTTGCACCAAAACCTTACAAAGTTCGTTAGTGCCCTACAGAGAAGTAAAATCCATTCATACTGATGGTGAATCCTAAAATGCAAAAACCCTCAAGTCCTTTGGCCATGCTTTTGGCAGAGATTCTCTTATTTTGTTCCCCCTCCTCCCTTTCTTCATTGTAACTGCCCCAGCTGATTCCTCTGCCCCTCCCCCTGCTCCCTCAAGCTGATTTTGCTGAGATGGCTGGTAGCAGAGGAGCCGCTTTTTTTTCCCACTACTTTTTGGTTTTTTCTTCCCCCCATATTTACATAGCATCCAAATAATTTACCACCCATTTTTTTTAGGAGTAGATCCTGAACTTCATACTGTCTTTTCCTTTCACTGAGTCATTGTTTTTGATTTTATTCTTTTCAGATGAATTTTTCCATCACCCCTTCCTGGATGCAAGTGCCTCGATGAAAAAATGTAAGTGTTTCTGTTTTTTATTACTAATCCTCTTGATATGAGTTCCTTATCTTATAGTTCAGAAGGGAAGCAAAAGATTGGTTGGTTTTCTTAGTTATTTTAGGCAGGGATTCAACGTTTTTTCCTGTGTTGTCATGTCCAGATTTTGCCATCAAAATGTATGTAATTTTGCTGAGATGTCTGAGATTATTAGAAGGCTGTTAAGAAAGGTAAGGCAGCTTGCAGATTTATTGCAGATTTATTCACCTGCTTTGTATGAGGTGCTTGGCCAGTCAGGGTGCTTGTTGCTGGACAGGATTATGGCGTGACACATTTGTGGAACAGTCTGGATAGCAAATGGTGGCAACTGGCACTCCTGTTCCTGCTTGCCAGTCAGTACCTGAAGTAGCTGTGTTAAATGGCAGGCTCTGGTCACCAAATCTTTAATCTCCTGAGTGTGATAAAACCAAGATACTTCATCAGTGACTGATTTGCGTTGCCCAGTGCAGCAGCTGGAAGCTTTGGAGGAGATACGTCCAGTGCTTTCTGAACATGGAGAAGTGCCATGAGTGAGTGGACGGCCCTTGTCTGATGTCCACAACACTCCTGCTAGTCTCTTACTTTCCTCGTTCCAGAGCAGGACTTCTCAATTGTTCCTGATACAGATTTTAACTGTGTACTTAGGTGACCGTCCCACGGGCAAGAAAAAACACTTCTGGTTTAAGAGAACTTGCAAGTCATCCAGGGCCCTGTTTCCACCTGTGCCAGCAAGATGTGAGGAAAGTCCTGTAGAAAAGGACTGCTCTAAGCCTTCTCTGTTCCCAGTACCTGCTGTTCTGCTGCCATGCGGTAAAAGCCTTTCAAAGTCTGATTCCCTTGTGGGCAGAGAGGAACTCTTTTTGGATCATCTTGCACACCCACCAGCTTGTCTCTTGCCTCTGGCAGTTCCATTCCGTTGTTGGCCAGGGGAACAGAAAACCCTCTGGAAACAGGAGAGGATTCTCCTGACTTGGCCTCAGTTTCCAAATTCTGCACGTTTGCTGTGCAGAAACCAGAGAGACCATTATGAGCAGGAGCTCCTAGCTGCACCAAAGATAATGGTGTGGGGTCAAGCCCCAGTAAAAAAATCATCTTTACAGGCAGGTAAGGACTGTGCAAACTTCAGGCTTCCCTACTGCCCTGCTGATGCTCACCTCCAAGCACGTGTCCACAGTCGGGAGTCCTTGCCATGCAAGAGAAACCACTTCTGGTTGAGAAGATGAGGGGAGAAATGTCTCCCCATTGCTGGAGGTCCTCAAGATGTACACTGAAATCCACTAGTGGAGAAGGTGGTTCCTGTAGTCAGCTGTGGAAGACTGGATGAGGAAGGCTGCATATGGAAATGGTGGTCCTTTGATTTCTGGATAAGTGGGAAAAGAGCTGCTGTGTCAGTAAAGATCTGGGTTATGGCAGTCTTGATAAGAAAAACATAACCTGAGATGTGTGGAATACTGCTTGATGTGGAGGCATACTTGACACTTGCACAGTTTTAGCAGAAATACATGAGTCACCAAGGTTACAGTTGCTCAGGGTCCGGCTTCCCTGCCATTGCATCAGGAGCTAGGATGAATCCAGAAGTTTCTTATGCTATTTATCTCGACATGTGTTTCAGCATCAGAAGTGTTGGAAGTAATCAGAGAAGTATGTCCTCATGTCTGCAGTGAGAGGAGGAGCTGTGTGCCCTCAAGTTTTGGTTCTCTTTTGGAGCTGATAATTGGGCTACCACTGATTTTGGCAGAAGCAGGATGAAGTTGTTCACATTTGAGTATTCAAGTTTCTCTTTGGGGAAGTTGAGAGCCATCAGCTGCTCGTTCTCTCTGGATGTGTTTTAGTACACTACCTCATGGCATTAGAAAGAATTTGTTTTAATATAACATAATTTTGGAATGGGGGAAAACTGAAGAATTCTTAAATGGGGATATTTCCCTCAATGGATAATTCTGAAGTTGCAAAGGTGACCGGTCCCCCTGATTTAAGCAAATCTGCATGTTTATCCAAGACACTGCAGTAAAATCAACATTGATTTAAAAAATGTTTCAACAGGGCATTTCTGACAAGTTCATGTTCAGGGAATGGTTGTTCTCGCATTTCTCCTCCTACCTCCCTCCTGTTGCTCAGCAAGGGAGAATCCTGCTGCTGGCCAGGGGGTGCCATGGAAGCTTCAGTCTGAAGCTCGTGGCCTTAGGCTTTCTTGACTAAAATATGTAGTTTCTCTTTTGTTTGTTTATTTATACTTGTGGGTTTTGTACCTTTGACTAAGCATGTACATTAGATGTGTAAAAAAAACCCTCCAATATTTATTAATAAAATCTTAAAAATAATGTGTAGTCAGCATGTCATCTGTCTGTAGCTAGGCCAGATCAGCATATGGTATGGGGCAGCTTGTTACAGTAATAATGTAGGAAAAGGCATAATTAGACACTTGAGCAAGTCTTCACTCAGTAAACACATTGTAATTGGTACGTGTGCAGAGAATTTTGGAAGCTTTTTTTGCTCCTGCCTTTAATATATTGCAAGCTGGTTCCTCCTTTGCTTTGAGTTCAGAGAACATGGGATGGGAGTGGTTGGGGTTCAGAAGCATGGAGCACTTACCATGTTTATAATCTTAATGCACTTAAAATACTTGGGTGAAAACTAGCAAAAAAATCACCATGAACCCTGCAATATGAAAAACTATAATGATGAAATTTTTTTAACTCTAAAAGGGAGCTTACTCTTTTGAGTGCAAAAAATTAAAGGACTTCTCTAACTATTGCCTTCTCAGAGTTGGCAATTAAGTAACTTTTTTGATGACTGGTTTTAGTTGAATCCAGACAATCACAAAAATGCATCTCTCCAGTATGTGCAAAACTCAGGAGTCCAAATAAAGTTTTTATATAAAGTTTGGAGCCAGGGTGTTTGTAGTACATCCCTGGCAGGATGATTTGTGACAGGTTACTTTTTTGGAGGTGTAGGATCCAGTATCAAGATCCTCAGCAAGAGCACAGGCTTTTCCTTATAGCTCCCAACTTTCCCAGTTTGAAATTAGTTGGCATGAGTTGTGTAACATTACAGGATGACTGTTTTGTTGCTGGAGCAAGTTGGAGAGGACAATTATGAGAACAGACTTGTTTACATTACAATTACAATCCAGCGATTTCTAGATCTGGGTGGGGGCCTACAATCCGTGTTAACATTCCCAGCATTCAGACTGCAGCTGAAAACATGATGAGCCAAGTGTTTGCACCCTTTTTAATTTTAAACTGGGAGTGCCTGGGTGTGTAGAGGAGGTGGGAGCAAGCATCTTGCTTTCAAGCTGCCCTACGTGGCTGATGCTGAAACAACAGGAATGTGGTGGGTAGAGAGGATTTGTCAGAGCCAAACCTCATGGTTCTACCAGTGTGAAAATCCATTTTATGGTATCAAGACCTTTGGAGTTGGGCCTCACAGTGTTAAAGCATGAATTTTGGGAGTTTATAGGGTTTTAAATTGGAACACAATTAATTGAGGCAGCATCCAATGGCATGCTTCACCCGGGTCAGGTTTTAACTTGAGTTGCAGGTGATGAGGGCAAAGTCTGCTTCCACGTCTTCTCTGGGTTAACAGAAACCCAGAAAGCTGTTCAAAGCAAACAGACAAAAATAGAAAATCTTGATTCCAGCCAGGTTTAAATCAATAACAGGCACAGAAGAAAAATAGAGTGGAGGGGACCTTGAGAGAGAAATGAAACTACTAGCAAGAATAAAAATTCCAGTAAAAATGAGCAGTGCAAGCCCTGCAGCAGGCACATGTAGATGCAGTTCGGAAATAATTGCCTTTTCCTAAAAGCAGCTTTCCCTAATGGAAAATCTGACTGCACAAGTGTGAATTGTTCTGTTACAGTTTTCAGGATAAAAAAGGGAGGCTTTTTTTCTCCTGTTATATCTTGGTGTTTGAGCTCTCCGTGCCTTGACCCAACTCCTAGAACTTCTGCCTAAAAGGGATGACAGTCCCTTTTGCTTTGCCAGAGCAAGGATGATGCCTTTTAACAACATAGTCCATTGAAGGCAAAAATCAAGTGCAGAATTGGTGAGTAGCCTCTCACAAAGCTTTGGAAAGATTTTTGTCATTATGGACCTAATCCCCAAAATGCTGGCAGAGCTAGCACTGCTGGTGTGGCCCAACACAAGATGGGATGACACCAATGTGTTCCAGTGCCACGTTGCTGTCCCCTGCAGCTGCCTGTTGCACACCATTCTACAGTGTAACTTCACCTCTCCAGAAAAATATTTGGTTTTGGTTAATATTAGCAAAGAGTGGACCCTGGTTAAACTGTTACTGTGATTGATTACTTACATTACTTCAAATATGTATTTTAATTCTGCACTATTTTGTTATATCTCTGTGATTCCTCATGTGGCTGAGGAATTCAGCATCTAAGCGATTGCTCTCTCTGCAAGGAGTGATCCTTGAACTTTCTTTTACAGCTTACACTGAAAAATTATTAAAGCTTTTTATAAAAGGCATGTTTTTCTATTATTTTATCATTAGGGCATTGTTTCAAGAGTTAATTGGAGTGAGATGTACTTTCATTTTTCTAGGATTTTGAATAAAGCACTTTGCAGCATCTAATGTGATTAACAACAGAGGTAGTTTTACTTCAAACGTAAGCATTCTTCTTTTAGGTGTTATGAACTTTCTTTGTTCTAAGTATGGAGTCATTAGCACAGTTCCTGTAAAGGTAGAAATCTGATAAAAGGTGCTAATTCTCTGCTAGCACTATGGCAGAGAAGCAAAGGCTTCCTCTTCACACTTCAGCATCTCCTCTGATCTCTGACTTAGCTCATTCAAATACCAAAATGGTTGCAAAGTAAAACCTGGCTACAAGCTGCCTTAAAGTGGGGATGTGGGGACTCTTCTGCATCTCTTCTGCAGTTCTATCTTGTGCAGGTGGATTGGGGAATTTGAACCACAAAATACTTGAAAGTCCTTTAAAGAGCCAGTGTTACCTTTGACTTGTTTCCCTCCTCGGTTCAGCTTTCTGAAGTTAATTGTTGAACCTCACTTGCATAACTGCTCAGTAGTCTTTTCTTCTGTGATGCCTTAATCGATTTTTCTGCCTGAAGGTCAGTGCTATAACTTGTCCTTTTAGCATGACCTTTATGCCTCTGTGGGAGCTACAAAAGCCAGTTCAATGGTGAAGTGAATGAAACAGGCAGTTCTGTTATTGAGCAATAAATCATGAAAGGAAGGGTTGAAAGAATATCCTGTGATGTGGAACACTTTCTGTACACTGAGATTAAGTAAGCAAATCCTTTTTAACCTGCGGAAGCAACCAGGAGAGAATGTGTTGAGGTATAGCAATGGACTTGTTCTCTGTGGAATGTTTAATTTTGTGGGATGTTATTGCACATGGCCTGGTGACTGGACAGCAAGCACACAGGGCTTGTGTAGGCTTGTGTTTAAGTAAGCACCGACCTCCCAGCACTTGATGGAAGCGTGCTAGGCCACAAGGTCTGATGAAGAAGAAACTGTAAGTTATTATCCAGCTTCTCACCTCTGATATGAGTTAACTTACACCACTTTTCTGTTTATCCTGTCCTTCACTTGCAAAGATCCTTTGGAGGCTCTTTTGGGCAGACATCATCTTGCTACCTGTGTAGGTCAGCTGTCAAATGGGCACCTGATATAGATGTTCTAAGACCTTCCACCTCATGAGTTATGATTGTGAATCAGCACGTGGAGGATGGGTGTGAATCGTATAGTTGAATAGAATATTAATTTTTTTTCTTTTTCCTCTTTAATTGGCCACATCTGATATATGAGATAACCCTGATGGGAAAAAGTTAGGATGACTTCCTATTATTGATTGATCTGAGTTAGACAATTTCTTTTGTTTTTCTCTTTTGCTGTTTTTAGCTGCTTCCGTGCCAATGCCTTCTTATCCCAGTTCAGGCTCTGGTAGTTCCTCCAGCAGCTCTTCTACTTCTCACCTGGCATCACCTCCTGTAAGTACAGTTCAGAGGATGCACTGCTCATGCTAATGGTCTCCTTGCTTGCTATTTTGAAACAAGGACTCTGCTTTTTCTGTCTTCTGGTGCAAGTCGCCAGATGCCTTAATTCTTACTGTGTTTGGTTCAGTGTCTTCTCCAGTCTGGTTTGAGCCTGGATCTCTCCACAAGAAATATTTCAGTTTGTTGTTGCCTATTATATGCAAAGCCTTTGTGACAGAAGTTGGTGTTAATGACACTAGCTGGTCTTGACAGATTAAAAGTTCCTTCGGATGAAAAAAAAGGTCGCTAATTCAGGGTATGACACTGCTGACTTGGCTGCAAGTTCTGTTTCCAGTTCTACAGCATGTCCCCTCTTCTTTGTCAGATGACCCCCCTCCCTTTTCTCACCCATATTTCCAGGAGGAATGCTCAACAAAGCTGTTTGCTCAGGCTGTTGTGCCTCTGGTGGCTTTGAGGTATTGATATATTGAATGCTCAGCATCTTTAACTCCTTATCATCATTGCAGCAAATCAGAGTTGTCCTGACAGTGCGGGAACACTTAATGTGCGTGTTCCTGAGTGCTACTTGCTTCAAAAGTGCGTGTAGAGACCAGATGTTTAATGTTCAAGAACTAAACAAAAAAAATATAACTCAGAAGAACAGCCAAAACCATATCTCAATGTTTTCTGTTGCGCAGCCATATTAACTTGAGTTGGTAGAAAGCATGTGGCTGATACAGAAAGCCTTAGCAGAGGGATGCAATACCTCAAGTGAACTTTTTTTACCTGGGGAGCATCAGATGTGTCAGTGGTATATTTTGTGTAAGAGAAGATGTGCTTTTCTGACATGGACAGAAAAGGCTGTTCCTCTTCAGTAAACTGAACAGCTACTTCTGGCAAACTATCAGCTCTGGTTCATCACCAAAATGCTGTTTTCAGCCTTGTACAGCTCAGTTCAAAGGATTGAGCAGAATGATGGAGTAGCTGTGCTGAAGCTAGTATTTGTTTTCTTCTTGCATTAGCAGTCCCTTGGAGAGATGCAGCAGCAGCTGCAGGAGAAGGCACTGGCATCTCCCACCCATGATTCCCCTGGCTTTCTGCATGGATCAAAGGATTCTGCTGGAAGCAGCAGTAAGAATTCATCCTGTGACACAGATGACTTTGTTATGGTCCCAGCACAGTTCTCAAGTAAGCTGGTTTCTGGTAATAAAGAGGAGGAGTGGGGGTAGTTACTAGAAAGATAAAAGGGCAATCAAATCTCTCTGGTTTGACTGAATAACAGGCATGTTCTTGTTCTCAAGCTGGAAGAGATGTGTTTGGGTGGCTGGTTTCATAGAGTGTTGTATAGTTATCATCAAAGATAGGATATGATAATAAAGATTATTTGGGGACCTCAGTAACAGATTGTACCTGGAAGTACAACTGGAAAAGAAGTAGGCTCAGAGGGAAATATCAGTTGCTTGGATTATATAAAGAGTTTTAAGAATATTATCTAGAACTATCTGCATTTCTTTGTTCCTCAGGTGATTTAGCTGCTGAGGCTGCAGGAGGGAAACCAATCCAAGACAGCCTGATGTACAGTGGGTAAGATCACCAAGGCAACTGAAATAGTTTGGCCACTAGAGTGGTAGAACTTCTGGGGTTCTGATGTGTGAGAGGAAAAATGTTTGCTCAGTAAACTTCTGTTTCAGGGATAACTGTCACCTGTCTGGTTCTGACCACTTTTAGTTTGGTCATCAACATGTGGCACCTGAACACCAGAGTGTCTGTGGAGCAGAGTGACAATCCCCAGGGCTCCTACAGCTGGGCTCAGCAGAGGGTGCTGGGCAGACATAGCTCTATAGGGGGGAGCAGAGAAGTTTTCAAGCACCTAACAGCTGGATTCTTACTGTTGTTCTTCAGGAGTTCTCTGGTGACTTCAGCAGGGTTGGAGAGCCAGGGAAGGACACCATCTCCTTCGCCACCATACAGCAGTTCTCCTAGCCCATCCAGGTGAGAAGGACTGTTCAGTGGTGACTGTGAACCATTGTTTAATTGAACACTGATTGGCTTCCAAGAGGGGATTCAGCAGTTGGTGTGCTGGGCAAGGTTAGACTAGATGATCTTTGAAGGTCCCTTCCATCTTAATGCATTCAATGATTTTATGATTCTAAGAAACATACAGGAGAAACTCCCCAACCTCTGGGATCAGTTGCAACTATGGAGCTCACCTCTCCCTGTTCTGGCCCTCAGGAGGGGGCAAAACGCAGTAGAAATGTTCCCTGGGTTTATTCTGAAGCAGAGAGTAAATGAGGTCCACTGGCATGTGTGTGCTGCTATCCCCTCTGTGCTCAGCCAGCCTGCAGAGGCTGTTGGTAATTCAGCTTGAGACCCTTGCTTCTAAAAGAATGCATTGTATTAGAGCACAGCACTTCAGCCAAGGCTGAAACTACTGTGGGCTTGAAATACTGGGCAAGGGAGAGGAGGGCAAATGTGGAGCCGTGTTGCTCACCTCTCCTTGCTATTGAAGGGTAGATCTGGGCCAATGTAGTTGTTTGCCACTAGCTTGAAATTCCAAACAGATCTCTGCACTTTGTGTGTATAAAGTAATGCTCCTACACAGGAGGGGGCAGGATTAGGAGTAACGAGGACTAACAGGCATGGCCAGAGGTTTAGTTACAACTAAACCAGTTGCTATAAACTCAGCTTTGGCATCATAGGTGACTTCCACACACAGGAGCAGTAACTGCCTAGTGCCTCCAGGCCCATTACCTTCAGAAGACATAAACGGTCTGTGGAAGGCAATCCCTTTGACTCTAGAGCTTGAAGCTTTATGGTACATTCTTAGCTAACAGGGTGATGTCCCTTCCATCTCATTACTGGCTACCGAAGAGGCAGGGCAGTTCTTCAGCTTTATTCTGCCAGTATAGCACTTGATGGGGAAGGGACAGTGGAAGGATATTCCACATTGGGAGACTGAGGACCCTAAAATCTTTCTTAAGAAGTACACGTAGTCCTTGGCTATATGTTGAACACAGTCCTCACGTAAATGGAGCTCAGAAAATGACAAACCGTAGCCTCAAAGCATACAAATAGCTCAAAGCCTTGCTGATGTGATCAGATTAATTAGCAAGCACATACCACAGTGTGGAATTTAATTGCATGAGGCTTCTTATGCCATTGCCTGCTCAGCTTTTTAAGAGCTTATTCCTTTGCATTCCGGGGATCAGTCTTTGTTGAAATATTTGTCATTTTTTCTGGACAGCAACAAGTGGATATCTATAGAAGTTGACTACAAATGCTGCCTGCTTTTCACCATTATCCTCACCAAACTGGCCACCTCATATTCTGTAGGATGGCCTACAGTGTTAGTGGCTGCAATCTGAATGTGTTTCTGCTCTTGTTGTCTTTCCGATGCATTCCCATCAGCTTTTGCAGAGTAGGTGCCAAACACTCTTGTGCTACTTCCTAATTTTCTGTCTTCTTTGAAGAAACATTGAAAAGTTACTTCCTACTCTGACCAGGATGGGAAATAAGAGATAAAGAATGGAAGATTGGAACAGTGACTCCAAACCCAGAGGGTAAAATCATGATCTTTGATTTGTCCCCAGAAAGTGCTTTGAACTGGTGTCAGCCCATGGCCCTTGCTGTTGGTGCCCTTCAGTGTGGGTGCCGTGAGAGCCATTGATTCAGCACAGGCAGACCAGGACTCCTGATGTTTTCTCCCTCCCTCCCGAGCAGCAGATCTCCCCTTCCTGTGTGGCTGCACACAGTGCTGGATGCCATCCAACTGGGACAGAAGGCAAAGGCTAGCATTAGGTTTTCCTCAGGATATTGTGGTACACTCTAGAGCAGCTCTGCTTTCTTTTAAATAAGAGGGTAAAGACAGAATTAAAATGTATTGATAGTTGAGATCTCTTTTTTTAAAATTTTTGAAACGCTTCCTAGTTCAAGGTGCTTAGTAATTCCTTGGATGTATCCCACAGCAATAGATTTAATACCATTTTCAGTGAGCTTTTAATTACTGCCAAGTATTTAAATTCCCTGTCCCAGCTTTATCTCTGGGTCTTTGCAAATATACAGTCAATTGTAGCCTTTAAACTTGAGCCGAGGTTTAGTATCTGTCACCTCATTTGGATGCGTGGGTGTTTTTTTCTTTTTTGCAATTTGCATCTTGTGGGGAATCCTTGCTTCTGCGAGGACTTGATATAACTCCTTAGGAGAGGGAGGATCCTTTCACCTGAGAACTTTTTTTCCTCTGAAGATTTTGGCTAGATGGAAAATACAGACTTTGAAATCTAAGTTGAAAATCAGACTACAATGCTTGACATGAACTTTCGTGTTGGTTGGGTAAAGCTGTGTTTGCTTCATGTCTGTCTTGGTGCTGTACCTTGCAGTGATGGAAGGCAGAGACACCAAAGCCTCACTTTTCAGCTGAGCAATCAAAAGCCTGGAATGCATTTGTTTTATCACATCAGTGAAGAATTGAGGCTTCCATATTGCCTTTTAGATAGACAGACATCAGGGAGAAACAGGAGCACATAAGAAAGAATATTTAGAATAATCAGTGAACCTGTTAAGAGAGGACCAAGGAAATAGGAATCACTTCTTGGTCTTTCAGCGTTGATGAAAGAACTCTTCCACTTATATGGCTATCTTGTGATGGAGGAGCTTCTTCCCATGCACAGTGTAGAGACCTGCAGACATTTCTGCAGAGTAATGTGCAGAGTAATACTGACCATCCCAGCAGAAGAAATTCTGGTAGTGAACTGGCAGACAAACTCCTTTCTTCCCCTGTGTGTGCATGTACGTTATTGCTGAATTAAATATCTCCTTCTGTCTTATGTAAAACACTTCTACTCCAAGTGTTAGGCCCACAGAAATGATGCTTCCTGCTTCTCAGGAACAGGTCCAGGCACATGTCTTCACTTGAGAACAAGGAAGCCTGCAGAAGCTTTCATTACCAATGAGATCTTTCTGTAACCAGGCATCATCCCTGCAAATTATGTTGGCAGTTGTAAATAGCTTTGCCATTGCAATTGACCTTAGAATTCTCCAGCCTTTGGGAGAAGACTTCAGGCTGCTACTTTAGTTAAATGTGATGTTTGCATGGTTTGTGCATACCGTGGCATACAGGCTAAGAGTAACAGGGGAAACTGTTACCTGAGGGAACAGATGTCAGACATGAGCTGAGTGACCTGCCTGTATGGAACTATAATGAAGTCTGAATTTGGCAGAACACACCCATCCCATTTTGTACGTGATGTTCTTGCTGACCTCGATGGGTATATGGATACCAGCTCTTCTCCCCCAGATTTATTCTCTCCCGAGTTGCCTTCACCCTGCAGTTAACTCTCAGATAGTAATGGAAGCCCCATCCCTGGAGACATTCAAGGCCAGGCTTGATGAGGCCCTGAGCATCCCGATCTAGTGCAGGGATGTCCCTGCGCACTTCAGGGGAGTATGACTAGATGGCCTTTGAAGGTGCTTTCCAAATCTATGATTCTATGAAATACTGGGATATACATCGTAAGTTTGTGTTTGCCTCATGGCATACTGAGCATTCCATGGCAATTCTGTTGCTGCTGCAGTGCCTCTTTGTGAAATGGTAGGCAGCTCTTGTCAGTGCAATCGTTACTGGTGTCCTTTGTGAGCCTTGAGTATTTAGCCCTTGTTGAGTGAGGTGCTGTTTGGCTGTGGATCTGAGCTGTTGGAAACTAGGCCAGTTGTGGTCTGAAATAGCCAGGCTCCAATTTTCCTGGAGGGAGAGGTGAGCTTGGGTGTATGTTTTAACTTCAAACCGTGGGTGTGGGTGGGGATGGTGCTGGAGGGAGGGTGCCTGGTGTGTCAGGAGGTGCGTGGTTTCACTTCCCTTTGATAGGACTTTGAACTGCCTCCTACAAGCTGCAGGCAGCAAAGGAAACTCTCCCTGCCTGTGGCTGCTTTAGGAAGATGAAACCTCCAATTACCTGGCTGAAGGCCCACCCCTTACCCAGGCTTTTCTTTGTCTGTGTCCTTTCAACAGCCGGCCAGGTCAGTTTGTGAGCAGCAAGTACGGACACTCTGTGCCTATCCCGGTCCCTACACAAATCCATAACTACCGGCGGATTGAGCAGAACCTGCAGTCTCCCAACCAGTACGCCTCTCCACGGTGAGTGTAGGGGCTGGGAGGGGTGAGAGTGGCTGCAGAGTTCTTGTATTACAGCCTGGAGCGTATTAAACTGTTTCCTCCTCTGCACCTCTAAAAATTTCCATCTGGGATGGGCTCTCCTCCATGCTGAAGGGAGACGGCATTAAGTGGTAACATACTTTTGGGGTATTTTTGTAGCTGTTGAGATTATTTTTTACCATGTGCTGTAAATTTTGACTGTGTATGTGCGTATGTGAGACAGCTCCTGTCAATTCTCAGTGCAGGCTAAGTCTTTTGCAGTCTGACAGCTTTTCCTATGCCAGCTACAGGTTGGGTGTCCAAGCAGAAGACAGCATCCATCTGGACAAATGCCTTTTATAAAAGTAAAAATTTGAGATAAACAGCTAAAGTAGATGGAGCTACAAAACTTACCTGACTTTACCTTAATTGGTTCCTGTAGGTAGTCACACCACAGATGATGTATCTGACAAGAGCTGCATATTAATGCAGTTATGTAGCCAGGTCAACTTATGGCTGTGAGACAGAGTGTGTTTCCTGAAGGCTGTGAGGAAGACCTGGATGCCATACAGCTTACCTCAGTTCAGTGGCAATGCCATGCACATCCAAGGCACAGAGGACTTCTGTCTCTTCTCACATATAATTCCTGGTTCTTGCAGGTCTGAAATCTGGGTTGACAGCAGCAGCCCAGGTTGGTTTGAAGGAGACTCCTACTGGATATTCAGGAGTCTGTATGGGAGGGACATTCAAACAGAAGAGGTGTCATGTCTTACTTTGGTACCTGGTTTAGTTAAAGTTTTAATTTCAGAAGAGGGGTAATATCTATGTCAGCCTAAGTTTGGGCTTCAGCCAGTCAAATGGATCCAGAAGTGGAGGCATGATACATTGATATTAATAAGGGATCAGCTGAGAGGTCCTTTTGTGCCAGGGTTACTTTGATATTATTTTATGTTCGCTTCTTCCAGCCTACAGCAGGTTTTGCGGTGAGTTCCTTCCTCTTTCCAGTTTGCCTTGTGTTTTTTACCCTGTTAATGTTGGAACTCACCAAAGAGTGCTGGTTATCTGAGTGGCATGTGTAGTGAGTACTCTGGAGAAGGTGTTAGGGATGCAGCTGGGCATGCAGTGCTTGTCACACCTCTGGTGATGAGCTGCTGTGCTCAGGTTCACAGTGTGCAGCTACCTGTCAGCCATCAACTTTCAGGTTTTATTCCCTTTAGTCACTGCTGTGTAATGTTGAGATCAGCACTGGCCCTACAGAGGAACTCGAGGAATGAACACAATCAGGATGATTCACAGTCTGCTTTTAGTATTGTCTCTGAAATCTCTGGCGTCATGTTCTTTTCTACCCCAGGAAGCCATATTTATCTCTCACCATCACTTCCTCTAATCAGCACATTCAGTAGACACCCTTCAGGAAGGGAAGAAGAAAACAACAGGCACCTAGGATGTGATTCCTCCTCTCCATCTGGGGTATCAAATAGGCCATTAAAGCCAAGTGCCCTGTCATTTTTGCCAAATGATTTCACTGCAGGCCTGGGCATACACTCTTGTTATGATAAATCAGCCACTGTCATCTGCCTGGCTGCTGTGTGCCTGTGTAGCCGGGTTTGTTTGGGGACAGACATGTTATTGGTGGTAATTATGTGTGTGTTTTTGGCCACATCATCTGTTCTGCTTGTGTACTTGCTTATCCTGTGTCTCGTAGGGTGGCATTTGATATTCCACATTTTTCAGCAGCAGCAGTCAGCTGCTGGAGTTTTTTTCTGCAAGGTCCTGTTGGATAATACTGATCCTTTTTGGATAGTCATATTTTTGGAAATTTTTGTGTCTAT
>VZTY01034675.1:2658-18745 GCA_013400935.1 Turnix velox
GCCTATGGCAGGGGGGTTGGAACTCGATGATCTTTAAGGTCCCTTCCAACCCAAACGATTCTATGATTCTCTTTGGCTGACCTTGCTTTCCACTTCCTTTTGACCCCAAAGATGGGTGGCAAAGGCAGAGCTTGAATGCAACAGAACTGCAGGAGTTGTGCACAAAGGGGTCATGCAACAACAAAAGTGTCTACACGGGAGGAGGGTGAGACAGAGAACAGGGAGTAAGGAGTGAGAAAAGAAGAGGGTTTCCACAGAAGAGGACTTTGTACCTTCTAAGGTGGAACTTGAGGTAGCGCAGGATCCCTCTGCTGGGCAGAAAAGTGCAGCTCATGCATGACATGAGCTGCCAGTGGTGCAGGTTCCCAGCACTGTTGGGATGTGGCATGTGATTAGTCTGCTTGATGAGCTGGCAGTACACTTCATCCCGAAGGGGCTTTAAATCATGGCAGGTTTGCAGGATGCCTTGGATAATGGGGATGGGGTCAGACACTGTCTCGATTTCCTGAAGGGAGTTAAAGATCTTCACTGCTTCATCCTGCAGGCTGCTGTAACCCTTCTCCTGTTGCACTGGGGAATGAACACAAAGGTGACAAGAGGTGAGCATCTCCCTCATTTTCTACCAGCCCCTTCATTGCTTTTTGTGTTAAATGTTTGATAGAAATCCACAGCCCTGTAGCAATAAATCCCACAGTGCAGGCACAAGCTCTGGAGCTTTCCTGTATTTCAGAATTTTATTTTTATTAGGCTTTCCCTTGCCACTTAATCCTTATATCATGAAAGACAGTGTGAAGTTACTCCCCTTTCACTTTCTCCATGCTAATCCTCCAGCCCTAAAAGCTTCTATTAGAGGCTGAAGAGTCCTGCTCTATTTATTTGCTTAATCACAAGCAATTCTCTCTGAGCCTTTCATCATCTTTGGGTAGATTTTTGCTTCCCCTTTATCTTTAAGATGTGCTGCATACATCCTGTATTCAAGATGCAGGTGCAGGACACTGCACAAAGACTTTATTTTTTCCCTTTCTAAGCTTTCAAAACCTCCCATAAGCTGTTTTATTTCCATGCTCAGCACAAGAGTTGCCACGTTCATAAAGCTATGTAAATTTGTGTTTATTTTCCTCAGCAGAACTAGATCACTCAGACCCATCACAGCCCTTATGGCAGACTGGTTTTGCAAGATCCAGATGGAAATGAATTTCTGAAAAGGTTTTGTGTCCCTGTCACTTCACACTAGAGATTTTTCTTCTATAGGTCTTCAGCAGCAGCTTTCAGTTCTTTAAGCCAGTCTGGAATCATCAGCAAATCACTATTGGCCTATCAAACAGCCTAAATCTATCCTGTTCCTGAAAGTATTTCAAAAAAAGACTAATTTAGTCTGGTTTTTACAGCAGCTTCTGTATGAACACCATCCCACTGCCAGCTGTGTGATGTAATCCTCTCAAGGGATTTCTGCTGGAGCCATTTGCAGCCCAGTTGCAGCTCAAGGATGACACGTTCCCCAGATGGATAAAAAACCATCTGCCTGCATTAAAATGTAATGTTCCTGAGATACCAGGCAGTGGACAGGCAGAGAAATGGAGCACTCTCTGTATCTTGGGGACCAACCTGCCTCAGGTAGAAGCCACCTGCATAGAGAGGGTTTATGGACCACTTCTGTGGTGCTTGGGCTCCAGAATGATCTTTAAAACATGACCAGGTTCTGTCACATGAGTAAAATACTTACAGCTGACACTGACATCTCCATATGGCAGTGGGAGCAATGGGGAATGCAGAGGGTGCTGGGTGTATCTCAGGATTGGGTTCCTCCTGTATGTCTGTTCCACTACTTCAAGGTTTGTGCTGTTTTCCTGAGGAAAAAAAAAATAAAATAAGAATCATCCTCAAATGGGGACAGTATTTTACTGGATGTCCTAACATATCTAGGTTCAAACCCAACCACATTTATCTAAGTTTCTGAAGGTCCATAGAGGGACTACAAGACCAAAGCATAATTTACATATTATAATTTCTTTGAACCTTATTTCTTAAAATTAAACATAAGAAAAGTGCTGGGTGATACTAAAGGTCACCAAGCAAAGGATCTTGACTTCAAATGTGGCTTGCAGCCATCATGGAATGTCTGGATATGGCATGAATCCTCCCCCTGGTGTCTCCTTCTATTTTTTAAGGATGGTTAATGGACTTTCTGAGCAGAGATCCACCATGAGTCTGTCCTCCTTGAGTTTTATGTACTTACAGGATGGACAACCATGATTGCTGAAAATGGGTGTTGAAAATCTAAGCCAGTCACTATGATACACACCAGCATCAAATCCTTTCACATTTTGCCCTGAGTTCCTTCCCTAGCAGTGCTTGATGTTCCATCTGGTTTTGAACTCTGCACTAAGGTTTCCCAAGATTCTCCACAATCACTTACAGATTTTCCACGAGTTATTATCTGATGGCAATTAGATCATCCAGTTGCAACCCTTCTGCCATGGGCAGGGACACTTCCTACTAGACCAGCTTGCTCAATGCCTCATCCAGCCTGGCCTTAAACACCCCCAGGGATTGAGGGGGCATCCACAGCCTCTCTGGGAAACCTGTTCCAATGTNACAACCTCTCTGGGAAACCTGTTCCAGTGTCTCACCACCCTCACAGATATGAACTTCCTTCTTCTCTCCAGCCTAAATCTCCCCTCTTCCAACCTGCACCCATTATTCCTACTTCTGCCATCACATATCCTATTCAAAAGCCCTATCCCTCCCTTTCTGTAGCCCCCTTCAGGTATTGATAAGTTCCTCTGAGATCCCCCCTGAGCCTTCACCAGGCTGAACAACCCCAATTTCTTCAACCTGTCCTCATAAGGGAGGTGCTCAACCCTCTCATCAGCTTCATGTCTCTCCTCTGGACCAGCTCCAACATCTAAATGTCCTTCATCTTCCCAACCTGTCACCAGTGACTGCATGATGTGTCTGCTCCAAACCCACTTGGGAATGAGGATGATGAGGATGATGCCACCTACCCTGATGTCCCGAATGAGTTGCTGTGTGGGTGTTTCTATGGGGACTTTGCTGTCAATGACACCTTGTATGGCAGAGGCCCAGCGCATGGCTTCATTCAGCAGCTTTGTGTACAGCCTGTAGGAGTGCTTTCGCCCATGGACAATGATGTTCCAGTAACCTGTGGAGAAGCAAAGAAGGTGGAAGGTGAAACTTGCTGCTGTGTCATCTTCTCCTTCTGTCTGCAGCACCTGGCTGAGGAAAACAGTCTCACAGTATTCTATGAGTTGGGTTTGTTCAGNCTGCAGCACCTGGCTGAGGAAAACCATTGTGTGGTGCAGACTTTGACAGCCACATCTGGTGTGTCTGGTTAAAACTGACCACACAGACATTAATTTCAAACACTGGAAGAGGATGGCCAGAGAGGTAAATTGGAGGGGGGTAGATTTAGACTTGACATAAGAAAGAAATTCTTTACAGTGAGGGTGGTGAAGCACTGGAACAGGTTGCCCAGGGAGGCTGCGGATTCCCCGTCTCTGGAGGTGTTCAAGACCAGGCTGGACAAGGCACTGAGCAGCCTGATGTAGTGAGAGGTGTCCCTGCCCATGGCAGGGGGTTGGAAATTGATCTTTAAGGTCCCTTCCAACCCAAACCATTCTCTGATTCTATGATATTTATCAGCAGGAAGGTCTCACTCCAAGTTTAGATACAACAAGAGCTTTCCAGTGCAACACTTCTGTGCCCATCAGGCAGCTGACTCTCACAGACAGGGTTTGAGCAACACTGTGCTATTAATCACTCAGAAAATAACCACTCTAAACACAGTGCTTGGTCAGATTGCCAAATCAATTCCTCCTAACTTTTAAAAATAACATGTTTGCTGTGAACTGAGAGAACAGGTCAGGGTGATGATAATTCACTCTGCTAAAGGCAGCCCCAGACATTTGTTGAGATAAAGAATATCTGACAACTTCTTGCAAGTGAGTAGAATGAATTTTCTCCCTTCTCACTTTAATAAATGCTTCCAGCTTGCAGCCTTGTAAAAAATAATCCACTACTCAAATATCCAGTGTTTCAGGACTTGTCCTAAGGTTCACTGTCTTTGTCAGGAGGGTTTACCCTTTGCTTCATAACCCAAGTTCCCTCCCAAACTCATTAAGCAAGCAGGATAATGCCACATCCTGCCTTCCCAGAACTGCAGAGAGAGCAAACACAGACCCTTGTTATCTTTTATTTCTAACAAGTTGAGTAATGCTGCAAAAAAACAGATTTACAGTGCGTGCAGTTGCTCTTATTTAAGAGAATAACATTGACCCCAGAGACTAATGTGTGTCGTGCCACAAAATGACAGTTATTTATGGAGTTGTACTTGATAATTAAAGCATCAACTACAAGAATTTGTATGCTTTTCCCTACCTGGAAAACATTTAGATGACACTACTCAGTGAAAAAACATTAGCACTATGTATCTCTGCCAGGAGTGAGGGATATATATAAGGTTAGATATAAGAAAGAAGTTCTTTATGGTGAAGGTGGTGAGATACTGGAACAGTTTGCCCAGAGAGGTTGTGGATTCCTCCTCTCTGGAGGTGTTTAAGGCCAGGCTGGACAAGGCACTGAGCAGCCTGATATAGTGGGAGGTGTCCCCTAGATGATCTTTAAGGTCCCTTCAAACCCCAACTATTCTCTGTCCATGTAATGTCACTTGAGCCCTGCTCTCTGGCCTTTTGCATCCCTCTTACAGCTTCTGTGGGGAAGGATGTCTGCAGCCAGGCACAAAGTCTCAGATCACACCATTTCTTACTACAATACACCATTAGATTCCTGTACCATCCCTTCTTCAGGCAGCTCCACACGTGGCAAGTCTATTCATCCCTGCTTTCTTCTTACCTGTGTCCTTAAAGACCCTCTCATCAGGCTGCACCACAGAGCAGAGGCTGTTGAGCACGAGGGTGCCCAGCTTGGCAGCTGCACGCTCAGAAGACTTGTAGTAATCCAGGGCAGTGTTTGTCAGGACAAACCAACGTTTCTTCATCTTCAGAGAGGACATCTTGTTGCTGCTCTGAACCTCTTTATGAAGCCAGCCTAGCAGAGGAACACAAAGATGACAAAGGTTTCACCACCACAGCAATCATGCCTCTTGTGTCTTAGCTCTGGGACCTTCCAGCCCTGTTTTACTGACTCTAGTAGTATCCTCCACAAGAAATTAGCCCAAATTTTTTCTACAGAGCTGTTCCATCTTTCAGTCCTATGCATTTTTTTATCAATGATCTGTAGTTTAGTCTGACATCACCACGAGGACATCCTCTATTCAGGATGCTTCCCCTCCCAAGTCACAAACATCTGAATAATTGATTCACAGTTCATTCTTCCAACAAGATGCCAAATTTCTATTGAAAACCTTGATGGAAGAGGTTTGGTGATAGAAGAATCACAAACAACTTTCTCCCATGGTCAGGAAAAATTATTTCTATAACGTTTCAGATTCCTCACAAAAGAAAAAATAGAGAAAATTCAATACCAGGTAAGAAAAAAATGACAGACTGCACTGCTAAAGTTGTCAACAAGACAACTTTGTATTTCAAGCTGCAAAAAGCAATGTCCACCCACAAGGCAAAAAGGATGAAGAATGTGGGACTGAGCCCAGCAGAAAAAATAAAGGAAAAATAAAGACCTTCTTGAACATGTGCCGTGGTGGCTACACAACTGCCACCCACACACCTTGCTGTGAAGTGTAGAACACTGAGCCTTCATTTTTTTTAACTAAAGATTGATATGAGATAAAAGGAACTACTGCCTTGCAATTAAGTATTTTGAATTTAAGCTCCTCAAACTGTTCTTTAATAATTTGTTTTATACCATTGCACGTCCTTCACATGTTTAAGACTATGGAAAGCTTCCAATCCTCACAGATCTCGGAGATCTAAGACAGTTTGTTCATGCATTTGCTTTCCACAGATCACATCAGGAGTGTCTTCATATATTTAAGACCATGTGATAAATGGAAAGTAGCAAAGAAATTAAAAAACATGGGGGAGTATTTTGTAATATGTGTGTGATCACTACTCATGCATCTGCTCTCCCAGCTCCAGCTAAGCTCTAAGGAGAGATATAATTCAAATCTTTTGCTCAGCCTCAGAGAATTATTCCTACCTCACTATGGCTACCATAATCAGGTTAAATTTGTTTAGCTGAGGGCAGCAGACAGAGATCTCTCTCCCTCTCTCTCTCTCCATGACAGGTGTCAGAAGGAGCTGAGCTTTCTGAACACAAAAGCTGCAGTGTCATCTTAGAGTCAAAGGCAGCTGCTCCCCAACGGCAGCCATGTCCTCATTCCCTCATGGCATCTGCTGGACTTGTTGAAATAGGCTACCAAAGTAACATCAGAGAGCTAAATGCATAAAGAAGTGATTATTTTTTTCCAGTTTTATCTTTCTGAATCCACATAACAAGGAATTGGATAAGAGCCAGTGCCTGCACAACACAAGCAGCAGGCAGGAAGGTGGAGAGGAGCAGAGAATGTTCTGGGGGGAGAAGCTAAACCCTACACTGGATTACCTACAATCAAAGCTCCCCCTCAGATTAAAAACAGAAGACTGGTTTCACAGGTCCTAATTTCATGTATTTTCTTTTACCTCTCACAAGGAATTCCTGGCCATCAACCTTGGATTCCCCTTTGGGTTTCTGCAGCAGGGAGATCCAGTGATGCATCTCCTCAGGGGTGTCACTGTTGCAGTGAATCACTCTGTTTGCTGTGATGATGACAAAAGAATTTGGCCTGCAAGAAAATAAAAGCATTAACTATACAAGTAGATCAACTCATCACACATCCCCAAAGCCATGTCCTCTAATTTCTCATACAAAATTCAGGAAGACCCTTTGACTACAGAGAAGTGTGGAAACATGTAAGAGCAACCACTGTGCAGCTGGTCTGCACTCTGATGAAGGTAGAGATTAGATAAATGGAATGAAAAATCTCCAAAAGACTAGAAAAGATTAATTAGCTGATGGCCAGCTCTAAAATGTCCTGGATTCATAAGTAAAGGATTTTTTTCTGCCTTCTGATAGGATTGACCTAGTGCTAGTACCACTGGGCTGAGCTAATACATCCTCCTTGTACTTATTAGAAACAGTAGCAAATGCAGGTCTCAGCAGGGTTTGCTAAAATGGCTTTGAGATTGGTTTTAAAGATTATGATCCTGAGAAATCAGAGGATAAACTGTTTTGTTGCTCTTGGATGACTTTGTCCTTCTCTTCCAACAGACAAATGGGAACTACAAAAAGAACATTGATAATTATGCACAGAACTGATGCTCTACAGGGAAATGGAAAAATAAAAAATACAGAGAATCACAGAATGTTTTGGGTTGGAAGGAACCTCAAAAATCATCCAGTTCCAACCCCCTGCCATGCCCTGACCAGTTGCTCAATGCCTCATCCAACCAGGCCTTAAGCATCTCCAGGGATGGGGCATCCACAGCCTCTCTGGGCAACCAAACATGTTAACACTGTAGGAAATAATTAAATTTTAATATAAATTGATATAAAATGTCCCATAACCTCTTCTCTGAAACTAACCAATATGTGAACTTAAGGTCTGTGTTCTACAGCATTGCAAAGGATTCAAGAAGAGTACAAATTTCTAAATTAATCTATTTTTTTCCTTCACAATACTATTTCTGTCCCATAAATTTACATAATTAATTCTAAATGGCTCTGTTGGAAAACCTAAAGTTCTGCTCCTGCTATAGATTTTTGTCCAGTGTTAGTAATGGGTAAGATTAAATTCTTGACATTGATATTATGCTGTTTCCACTCATAAAATGAGAAGAGTTTCACTCAAAAAAAAAAAAATACAAGTGTGAATTTCATGCCTGTGATGTCAAATACCTTGGAACAAGCTAAAGGCTTCAGTTTCATTATGTTTACTTGTTTGGAGATCAATTCTTTGCAATAAAACCCCCAGACCTACACACATTAGAGATGACCAAGTTGTTGTACCTACCTGTCAGGGTTGTCTGAGGCACAGACAGAGTCAATAAGCCCAACATCCAGGGTTCCCTGCACAGGGGGAGAAAGACTGAGATGAGAGGAATTGCTTTCATCTTAAATCACAGACATTCTCCTTGTGAATGGGATTGGAACTGAAAACATTCTTCAGAATCCCAATAGCTTGAGTGGTAATGAGGAAGGCATGGGTGAGTCATCTTTGCTCCTCAAACAGCATGAGGAGATGTTTAAGGGCTCCACAGGACCAAAGAAAAGGGAGCTACAAATTTCCATAAAGAATTATGAATTTTTAAAATACCCTTTTGCTAGTTATCTCAGCACAAGCAAAATATATAACTATAGAGCTCTTCCCAACTGCTTATCTTCTGCCTGGAGGTACTGTGGGCCAGACTAGTCCCTTAATCCTGTTCAAAGACACTTTTATGTAGACAAAAACAGCTACTGGTGATCAAGATGAGCCACACACCACAACCCTCATGTTGTTCCCCACTGCTTACCCTTCTTTCCCATCACCTTTGTTTGGACAAATAATGGTCCAAATTTCTTATAATCATCCAAAATATCTTTAAATTGTCCACATTTCTTATACTGCTCATGAACTACAGCTGGAAAAACATGCACAAAATGGGTTAAACACCAAAAAGCTCTAAGCATGCCCACATTCTGGTTGCTCAGTAACTCACCACAGCATTTTTTGGGTTGGCTTGTTCATCCTGCATCTCCCTCAGCTGCTGGGCTGTTGCACTGTGCACTCGGCTCAGGACATTGAACCAACCACTGGCAACACAAACAGGCTCCAAGTTAGGGTTTAGGTTGTGAAGGCAGCCCCACAACATGACCTAGAAACCTGGAAATCTGCCTGAGAGGAATATATTCCTTCCTGCACAGTTGCTTGCAGGACTATATGCTGTAAAAGTATCTCTTGGGCTGATCATTTTGGGCTCTAACCTCTTCCTCCTTATTTATCCATGAAAATTCTGCACATGTTCCTCAACCCACTCATCCCACAAACTCCAGTTTTCTACTTGTTGTTCAAGAACTATGAGCAGGCAGTGGCCTTACCAGGCTGAGAAGAACACACAGTAATCCTAAAAGACAAGACCACTTGGGAATCCTCCTGGACTAGAGTCCTAGAGGCGCCTGGAAACCTTCTTAATGAGCCTCTCTCTCTCTATGATCTCCTCATAAGCTTGAAAATCATATGGCTGTCAATAAATCAGGAGTTTTATTTAAGTTAATCTGCAGCTATTTGTCTGTGAAAAGGCTTCTCGTTGCAGACATATCTGGAGGCTAATCAGATTCTTATCTGCAGCTCCCAGTGAGGTCCACAAACATCTAGACTTCATGGAGGATTCTCAAATTGGATGCTCTAGGACATCTGCTCATCTGCCCTTTGCTGGTGCAAGTGGTGGAGCTTTCCTCTCCTTCAAAATAGAGACTGAGAGGGCACTGATAGAGCCCACATCTGTTCTACACTTGCCCCAGCAATTCTGCAATGTTTGGGAGGGTTTTTTGGTAACTAGGAGGGATTTTTGTAAACTGATAGGGTGTTTTGTCTACTGGGAAGTGTTTTTTGGCAACTGGAAGGTGGTTTTTGGCTACTGGAAGGGGCTGTTGGCTACTGGGTGTGGGTTTTGGCAACTGGGAGGGGATTTTTGTCTACTGGGATGAGAGATTTGGCAACTGGGAGGGGATTTTTGTCTTATGGAGGGGATTTTTGTCTACTGAGGGGGGATTGTTGGTACTGGGAGGAGAGTTTTGTCTACTGGGAAAGGATTTCCACAACTTCACAACAATTTTCACAACTTCCAGTGGTGGAATTTGTGAGTTAAGAAGGTCTTGTTGCTTCAGCTGCTGTCCCTTGAATTTGCCTGTTTCTTATCTATGTGACTGTTCTTTACTTCTGTTAATTTGTTTGTGTCCAGATACTTCCTCTCTCTACATCTAGATGAAATAACTTCACTGAATAAGACTGAGATAGATCAGAGAAACAGCTAGAACCTGAGAGACTTCTTGGTAAGAGTGGGAAAAGTGCCAAGACATGAGCATTTAGGGACAGTAAGCTCTCAACTTGGCTTTGTATGGCCAGAACAGGTTGCCTAACCTGCCCTTAAACAACTCAAGTTGGGCTGCTTGGCCAAGGAGCCAAGGAGGAAGGACATGAGTCATTTGTTTGCTTTGCACTGGGGAAGATTTTATCAGATGACACCACAGGCTCTGATAAGCTGCAGCCTTTTCTCTGTCTCCTGGCTAAAACCCAGCTGCTCTCACAATCATTTACAGACAACATGAATGGACTTTTTGTTGGATTCGAGATGCCATTTAATAAATAAATCAGCTATTAGATGTTCTAGTTTATATTAAGGTTTTGTGTGTCTCCTGAAGTAACCCTTGAGCTGAGCATGCTCACAGCCACAAAAGAAGGTGACAGTCCTGTGACTGACCAATGGGCTGAACAAAGATCTCAGTAGCTGCAACAAAGAGCTGCCAAAGTAGGTGTGGTACCTCCCAGTAAGCTCAAAATTACCACTGGGAACTAAAAGGGAAATAATTCTGTTTTCCACATATTTTTTTTTCCCACAAATAGTTGGGTCAGACCCACCCTGAATGAACAAACCTTCCAGAACTCCCTCTTATACCTGGCATCTTCAGGTGATTCTGCAACAATGTGATAAACTCTGTCTTCTGTCACAACATCCAAAGCATTCTCCTTTTCATGAATGTCCACAATCTCTCTGAAATACAGCAAATCACACAAGAGCTAAAATTGAAAACCCTTCCCAACTTTAAATTCCAGCTGGACAATTTTTTTTCCACGTGATGCTATTCACTGCACAGAGGTGACATCACTGCTTTAGGTGGTTCTCCAACAGAGAACCAAAATTCTTCTAAAATACTTTAAGATTTTCAGGCTTCCCTTAAAAAGATTTTCAGGGTTAAACTACAACAAAAGCAAAGCTCATGGCAATAAATGGATTTTCTTCAAGACACCAGCAGGCTAGATGGAAGCATAGATAAGGAGGAGGAGGCTGATATTGAGGAGTGTTTACCAAGAGGGATGTGCCACTCTTTTTGACACTTTACAGGCTCACATAATGCTAATAGGTGATTAGTCTCTCTTACAGCAGGAGATAAGGAATTGGCTAGGGCAGCAAAAAGGCTGAAGAAAAGGCACAGCACATGCTGTCAAATTCAAATCCTGCTGTGAGCATGATACTACCTCTGTGAAATGCCTGGAGAAGGCAGGAAACAGATGGAGTGAGGGTAGGGGAGAGGTATGCACTTTATTAGCCCCTCCTGGTCTGGCTCCATCCATGGCTTGCAAAGAGGTTCTGCCAGATTATGAAACATAGGGCTGGGAAAAGAACTACCAAGTCATTCCAGAGCACAACTAGATCTCATTGTCTTTTCCTTCCCTTATGTTTCTGATTTTCCTAGCCCTTTGGACCTATAAAAAGTTAACGAACTGGTGGCACTGGGCTGTCAGTGATAGGTTTAGAAAGTGAACTCTAAGGATCAGAAGGATTTATTTCTTCACTCACTTTGCCCTCCTGATATCAATCGTCCCCTTCAGCTTTTCCTCACTGTCGTTCTCAAAATACATCAGTTTGGATTCTCGAAGCACAAACCAGCGGCGCTTCCAGTTGCGGCGAGAGAGGGTGGACATCCCTCCCCCCTTCTTATAGAGCCAGCCCGACTTCAGAGCCTCCTGCTTGGTGCGGAACCACATGAAGGCTTCATTCTTCAAAACACACCAGCGCCTCCTCCATGGGTTCATGAGACCTCCTGTAAAGGGAGAGAGCAAGATTTCATCAGACACCCAACAGGGGGCCACGTTTCCATTCTGATCCCACTTCGAAACATGGAATAGCTTGGGGTGGAAGGGATCATAGAATCATAGAATCATAGACTAGTTTGGGTTGGAAGGGACCTCAAAGATCATCGAGTTCCAACCCCCCTGCCATAGGCAGGGACACCTCCCACTAGACCAGGTTGCTTAATGCTTCATCCAGCCTGGCCTTAAACCCCTCCAGGGATTGAGGGGGCATCCACAACCTCTCTGGGCAACCTTCTCCAGTGTTTCACCACCCTCACCATAAAGAACTTCTTTCTTAAATCTAACCTGAATCTCCCCTGTTCCAATTTACATCCATTATTTCTAGTCCTCCCATCACATATCCTATTAAAAAGTCCTACCCCTGCCTTTCTGTAGCCCCCTTCAGGTATTGAGAAGCTACTCTGAGGCCCCCCTTAGCCTTCTCTTCACCAAGCTGAACAACCCAACTCCTTCAGCCCTTTGATTATCTTTGTGACCCTCCTCTGGACCTGCTCCAACAGCTCAATATCCTTCTTGTGTTGAGGACACTTCCTGGACACTGAGGTGCTGCTTAAAGCTCCTAAATGAATGGAAGGAGTTGAGGGAAAGAAACAAGGTTTGTGCTTAAGTTTGGATGGAGAAAAACCAGATCAAACCAGTGATACAAACACCACACACAGAAATTCATGTGCTACTCCTATATTTTTGTGGTGTCTTCAGGTTTGTAGCTCAGAATGAGTCATTGGGGTTGTTCAGCCTGGAGAAGAGAAGGCTCAGGGGGGACCTCAGAGGAGCTTCTCAATACCTGAAGGGGGTTGACAGAAAGGCTGGGGTAGGACTTTTTAATAGGATATGTGATGGCAGGACTAGGAATAATGGGTGTGAATTGGAAGAGGGGAGATTCAGGCTGGAGATAAGAACAACATCCACCTCCTAGCTCTCTGTTTTATTTGCTTCCTTTAATTAATTTTTTTTTCTTTCCAAAAAAAAGAAGTGAGCAAACAGAACTGAGAGCAGATAAGAGGATGGTTCCAGAGAAACAGAAGAGGACAGCAGGTTTTCTAGATTCCATCCTTCCCTGGTTTTGGCTAAAAGTCTCTTACCCTTCATGTAGAGATAGCTGTGAAAATAGGGAGGTCCTGAGCCATTGAAGATGGTGACTCGTCCATTACAAAACTCTTCATCTGTATCAATGTAAACATCCACTTCTTCTTCACTGTCCAAAAACTAAAAGGAAAAGAAGAAATACAGGCTACTTTGGGTTCTCCTGGTGGCAGGAGGAGTGGAGCCAAGTAACAAAGCTCAAGAAGTCACATGATCAGAAGGTGCAAAACTACACATAGTCCCTTTCCAAAAAAAAATAATACAGTAAAAGTAGAGGCTTGAGAGCTTAGCCATTAATGCCTAAAGCAAAAGTCTCCAAAGCAAGGAATTTTCATACCAGAAAGGAGAGTGATATCCAGCAGTGGACATGGCTATAAACCTCCAGTTACCTCAGCAAAAAACCTTCCTGTTCCAAAGCAGAGATCACAGTCTAAAATCTGATTTAATGGTATTATGAGAAAAATTTAAATTTTGGAGGACTTTAATGTTGTGGTTTTTTTCTGACAGACATGCTAAAATGCTGGACAAGTTGGAGTACTATATCNCCCAGGTGGCTATTAAAATATTTCAGTTCCCTCAAACACAACTTCATCAGCTTTATTAATTTAATTTAATGAAGTCAGCTTCTTAGACTTTCTCCTTCTTCAGGTGTATGTGACCTCTTTTTATTTTCCTTTCTGTCCTCTCTCTGTGACCTCTCTGTGTTCTTCTTTTGTCCTATTCCTGTTCCATTCATTCATTCTCCTTCTTTGGCCACTAAGTTTCCAAAAGCAGATCAGCAGCAACTGATGGGATCTTGACTCAGCTGCCATTACCACTTCCTGTGGCTCATGCCATGACACAGAATCAACTGGATTTTCATAAATCTTACTCATTGAAGAGCCCATAAAAATTCTCCACTCCCATTTACATTCTAAGAATGGGAGAAACTGTCTGAGGCTGTGACAGAATGATTCATGGCTTGAAGATTACCTGACAGAGATCTGTGAGTACCCTCCCACAGACAAAGTATTTTTACTCAAACACATCAGAACAACAAATTCTGATGGCTGCCAGTTAGGGAAAAGCAAACAGGAAAAATCACACAACTTTTTAAGAAGGGTCACAAACTGCCTATAGGAAAAAAACCAGCAAAGGAAGTCAATGGAATTCTTTTAAAAAAATAAAAATCAAGGGTTTTCCAAAAGTCTCTGTTCTCAGGGATGCCATTTATCCAAAGTATTTTTGTGACTGTCACTGGCTTCACATCTGAACTCCTCACAATCTTATGTGGGTCTATCTGACATCCTGTCCTATAAAGGGATTTATTGTTTCATTACAAAGCAATGAGCCTGAGGGCACTTAGGAAGTGCAGAGCTCAGTGTGGGATCTAAGCTGAGATGCCTCAGGTGTGAGGCCAATAGCTCAGCTTTATTATCCTGTCACAGTCCCCAGCAGGAATGAAAAGCTTCAGTGGTCCTGGTTGCCTGCAGCAGCCTTAAATCAGCACAGTAATTTCTCCAAACCCTACAATAACTTATATACAGGGGCTGAAAATAAACCTCTGTCTCTGAACAGTAACAGGACTACAACAAATTTTAGTGATGGAAACAAACCAACCTCCCAGTCTTACCCATTTCTTATAATGATTGTCCACTAGAAGCAGAGGCTGATTCTGTGAAATCTCTCTGAGGTAAAACATATCACAGAATCATAGAATAATTTGGGTTGGAAGGGAACTTAACCATCATTTAGTTTCAACCCTCCTGCCATAGGCAGGGACACCTCCCACTAGATCAAGATGCTCAGTGCCTTGTCCAGCCTGGCTTATGAGATACTAAATTACCTGCTTTCAGTCTTCCTAAAGGGTGTTATATTCATATATTTTGTAGGAAACAATATAAAATAGCCCAGGTACCTGTGACAGCTTGTGTAACACTAACACTGGGCTGTCACAAGCCTTATGGTGATCAGCCTGACTCTTCCTTTTACTCTGCCTGTTCATTGACATAGGAAAGACACTAGAAATTACACCCAGAGCAAACAGGCACAAATTAAGAAGACATTAAGTATCAATAAAGTCACACAAAGGTCTGGAAAGGTGAAGGGAAGGATACTTACTGAATCCAAGCTGCCACGGTTGGAGTCCAGGCTGGTACCATGGGAGTTCCTCAGACCTTCCTCATTGCTCAGAGGCTCAGCTGAGGCACTACCTGCATCTCCACAGCCATCAAACTCCTCATGGTCATAGTCAGACTCCACATCTGGAGGTGAAGTGTAAATTGGCTCTCCCACCTCCCCACTGTTACTCCGTGTATCTGAGACAGTGCTGTGAACACTTTCTGCTGGGTCAGACAAGGTGCTCTGCTCTTTGGGGTTAGCAGTTCTCTCCACAAGCTGTCCTGGAGCAGGGACAACCTCTCCAACATCCCTTTGGAGAATTGTAAAGCTTGTGCCTGTGTCTTTCTCTGAGTAGTTATCACTGTTTCTTATGCCATGCTGTTCTGAGAGCACCAAACTGGAAGTTGGCCGTCCTTCATCATCAGCATGGAAACCCTCATCCACTTCTTCCTCAGCCAGTGGTGCCACCAGGCTGCAGTCATTGTTGAGTGTCCTCTCACTAGAAAGGGAACGTTCCAAGTTCTGCACACCTTCATCCAGATTGCCAAAATCCAGCAGCTCCAAGAACTCCTGGGCCACCCTTGATGCCTCCTTCTCCAGCCTCTGAATCTCTTCTTCTCGCTGCCGATTGATTTCATTCCTGGTGTTGTCACAGATGATGGACATGTGATCCTCCTTCTGTTGCTGCAACTTCTCTATCTCCTTCTCCAGCCTCAAGATCTCCTCCATCTGACGTCTCTCTTCTTCTTGTAGGGGAATATTTACCTCTTCAGTCTTTACTGATTCCACCTTCAAGAATGAATAAGAGTGTTAAAGGAGTTTCTTCAGCCTGTGTGTGTTCCTTGCCTGGATCTTCCACTCTTACAACCTCCCGTGCTTGCCTCCTATTTCCCATGTGCAAAAAGATTGCTCTAAGCATACTCTCTTTTTTTGATCAGCATTTGTCACCATCCATGGTGCAAAAGCTAAAGGTATAGATTAGAATCATAGAATAGTTTGGGTTGGAAGGGACCTTAAAGATCATCAACTTCCAACCCCCCTGCCATGAGCAGGGACACCTCCCACTAGACCAGG
>VZTY01034677.1:1246-43752 GCA_013400935.1 Turnix velox
GAGGGTGGTGAAACACTGGAACAGGTCAAGAAAAAGGGCTACGGCAAACACCTCTCTGGAGGTGTTCAAGATCAGGCTGGACAAGGCACTGAGCAGCCTGATCTAGTGGGAGGTGTCCCTGCCTATGGCAGGGGGGGTGGAACTTGAGGATCTTTAAGTTCCTTCCAACCAAACTATTCTATGATTCTATAATTTAAAATTGTATGGAAAATGCTTGCAAGTAAAAATCAGACACTGGATTTCACAACTGTATAGCACCCAAAAGCAGACAGAAGTCATCAGAGGTGAACTGGTAATAGCTTATCCTTGGACACTGCATTCGCAGAAGTGAGAAAAAAGGTATCTGTAAAGAAGTTAAAGTGAACCCCTCATGTCAGTCTTAGTTAAAAAAGGATGTTTAAGTACTCCCCAAAGGTAGCTTTTATGGGGGGATATGAAGCTGTCTTTTCATTTCATGGCTCACATTATTTCAGCCCCTTGCAAGAACAATGGCTAAATGGCTTGAGCACTGTTAGAAGCTTGACTCAGACAGAAAGTACAAAGTGAGATTTCAATGGAGGGCATTTTCTCACTCTATAGAAAGATCAAAAAGAGTTCTACTCACTTCCACTTTCTACAAAGCCTTCTAGGTCGACTATGAAGTGAGGTTGATTATGAACTTCAAGAGGTCACACAGTTGGCCATTGTACTGAAAAGAGTTATTGTTTCCTACATAAGTGCATTAACGGTTAACAATTTTAAAAGGTGCATATCTGTACTGTGACCTATATGTTTTGAAAGGGATTGTACATGTCAAAATTTTAGGAGCTGCAATAAAAATATAGAGGAAAAAAGAAAGAAATCACATTTTTTTTTGCCTTTACACCAGGGTTTCTAATTCTTTTAAACCAGAATTTCAATACTTTAGCAGTGCTTTCCTTTTCTTCTTTCCATCTTATCAAGGCACTTAGGTACTCTTTGGGAGAGGATGTTGTCTGAGGAGAACAGCTTATAAATAAGATGAAGTTTGTTTCAACTTAGGGAAAAGATGAGCCTCTTGTCTTTCCTCTCACCTTTTCACCTTGTGCCCTCCACTGAAACTTGTATCATGGTTTTTTTTCGTGTGGATTTGGACTCTTCTGAAACTCTGTAGAACTTATTTCCAGCTGTGAGAAGGGGAGCTGAGGGTGAAGCCTGTCCCCAAACTTGGCTCCTGCAGCCCCAGCTACAATCAACTGCCTGGTTGCAACATACAGTTAGGTAGATAAGGATAGTTTAAAATAAAATAAAATAACTAGGGTGCAGTAAAAAAGAACAACGACTAGAATGTCACTAGACACTAGAAAAAGCAGAGCTTTTGGAAGAAGTTCCCTTTACTATTTTTCTTCTGAAGATGTGAACTTCTGAGATGGGAGGTTGCAACTTCAAGGGCATTGCGTGTGACCCAAGAAAATCATCCCTTTAGAGAAACTTCTCTGAGCAACAGCTCAGCATTTGCTGCAAATTGCAAACATGGTTACCAGAAATTTCCTTTGATTCTCTGAACACTTAGGAATGAGGCAGAAATCGCCCTTTGCCATTGTCCTTGAACAGTTCAGAGGAAAGGTGGGAGGGTACAGGTTAGCCACTGCCTCTGCCTTACCACAGCAACTTCTGCACCACCACAGTGAGCAGGCAAAGCTCCTGCTGTTTTATTTTCCTGTCCTCACTGGACTTTGCCAAGCTGTTTCTGAGCTCAGGGAAGGATGCAGGACCAAGTGCCGCCAAAAAAGAGTGGGGTAAAAACTAAAACCACATACCTCTCTCTGTCAGGCACACTAGGTACATGTGCCAGTTTGTGTTAGGTGGCCTGCTGTCCTTAAAAAACTGCTCAAATTAAACATGATTCAACTTTCCTGTGCCTTCATGCCTAATCTTACCAGTCCTGAACTAAAAGCACTGTAGACAGAAGCACAGGGTTTCCAGCTGTCCTGCATCTGGAAATCTGGCACAAATCACCAAAGCTTGGATGAATCCTCGCACATCAAGAGAGTTTCTCTCTGGTTCTAGCATGGAGCCCCCAGAAGACATCAGCAAGCACATTTTGTAAAAAAACCTACTTTTATCAAAAGAAAAACCATGGGATCAAGAAAACAAACAAAGAGAAGCATCTGTATTTAATGCTCTGCCTTAGTACTGTAACTGAAGAAATGACAGAAGATGAAATAGTAGCACATAAAAAAAAAAAGTAAGCATTTCTTCAGGCCTTTTCTACTTTCATAGCCTGCAATTGTATTTTCTGCTCCAGTGAATTTACTTCATTCAACAGCTTCTTATAGGTATTCAGTAGCAGCAATCCAGAGCAAATGCTTTTATTTGCCTGATTTTGAGGGGCCCATCATGAACAGAAGGTGAATTCCCAAGGCAGGACGGGGCTAACAGCTGTCTGCAGACCCTCAAAGAGCTGCTCCCACCTGAGTTCCAGATGCCCTGCAAAATGATATCTCTGTTGTCCCAACCTGGAGAACCACTGCAGAAGCAGGGTCTGACAGACAGCTTTGGGCATTCTTACAAGTGCAAACATGCAATATGTCTATTGTGCATGTAATGAGTCACCTCAAACAGAAAATGTGTCATTGTGCCAGATTATACAGAGGTTTTTTGAAAATAAATATTCCCATTGAGGGTTAGCATGAGACCAGAAGCTACGCCAAATTTTACTGGTCTCTAAAGGCCAGTCTCATTCCTGAAACCAGATGTTTAACAGAGGTTGTGACATCTGAAGAGACCAGCAGACACAAAATACAAGCTGTGTATGCTGACTCAGAATGAGGTTTCATTTCAGGGAGTTAAAGTATGATTTTTGAAGTGTTACAAAATTCTTCAAATCACTTTCCCCAATACTCCTTCATACCTTCCATAATTAACCACAGTAACAAAACATAGGTTATATTCTGTGACATCCTCCTTTCCTTGTGATTAGTTACTGGAGGTACTTACTTCCCTGAGCTAAATTGAAGAGTAAGAGTGGCGAGTGAGTACATAAAATCTGCCCTTATCTTCTAATCTAGGGACTAAATTACTCATAGGGAGCTTTACATCAGTTTTACCTCACTAATTCTCTACTTCAGTAATGTAACATTTTCAGCTTTTCTAACCTACACAATTAATTTTGTTTAGCTGCCTCTCTTCTCTTGAAGACTTGGCAACTTGGAAGTAAAGGTTATTCTGTCAATAAGGAATATGAAAAGTATTTCAGTTACAAAAGTTGGTAGTATTTTGACAGACCTCTACTTTGATGAACTCTAACATCCAAACATCCATGCTTTGCTTTCAGAACAAAAATAGAAAGACATAGTGACGCTGTCCTTGAAGCCATTTGATATGGTATACTTTTTGTCTTTCAGTGCCCTTGGAGGGAAGTGGCAGGAGGGAGTTGCCCAACTTGATGTGCTAGATGATGAGGGTAAGGCAATAACAGCTGGAGGGAGCCCCACCAGAAGCTGTATCTCAGCAGGGCTTGTTTGTCTTCATTGTCATCAGTTTGCCATAAGGTTATTGTAATGGAAAGCAGACTGCGAACAGATCATGATCAGGGGACGGTAGTAAAACTGTTAGATTTCTCATGGCATGGTAGCCCCAGGATCATCTGATTTCCACAGAGGCATCAGGGCTTCTGCTGTAAACAAGAGGGTTCCTTGCCTCCCACCTACACTGTGACTGTCCTACCACCTCTTCCTCTTCTCAGACATGGAGTCAAGCTTGAAGAATGTGATGGGAACAGGAATTGATGGCCTGCTGTGTGGAGGGAAAGCAGAGAACTAGAATAATCTTATGAGGTTTGTGATAGCAGAAAGCATATGACCTGCTGCATCTCTTGCCTGCCCTATTCTTAGAGATGGGTGGATGGAAAAGGCTGAGTCACCGTCTCAGCTGCAGAAGACCAAGCTGTACAGAAGGAGCCTGCCAGCCAGGGCTTCAAGCCATACAGGATAGGAACTGCCCTATTTCTCGGAGCTCTTAGTAGTGGCAGGTGGTTAATCCCCTCCACCCTGTTTCCTTTCCTCTGCCTCATTCTGCACTATTCCCCTAAACAAAGAACAGACTGTCAGCAACAACTAAATGACAGAAGTCCCAAGTGGTTCCCTTCTAGCAGGCATTTCAGGTTTTGCTTTAATGAAATCACATACATGAGGCATATTTTAATCAAATAGTATTCAGTTAGAAAGACTTTAAAACACTACTGAATGATTCTTCCATATTCCCTTAGCACTGTCACACAATCCAGTGTGTGCTTTAGCAGATGCTTTAGCACACAGAATTCCTAAAATTCTGATCTGCTCAGCCTGTCCTGGCTGTCAGGTCCTTTGGCCCTGATCTTTGAGAGAATACTTTGCTATGCTTCAGATGAAAGTATTTATTCAAATATAGATGCTCTCAATGAACTAAGGTGAAACAAGAACATTTTCCTGAAAAAGAATCATCATTGGAATACTCTTAGCAGTCTGATCCAAGTCCACCTACAGCAAACAGTGTTGAAGTGGTACCAACAAGAATGTTTTACAGGAAAAAGATGCTACTTACCCGGCTTCCTTTTTCAGGGAAACACTGACATCCTCCACTGCAGTCTCTTCCTCCACATGGTCCTGTGTAAGTCTTTCCACCCTGCAAAACAGAGCAGACATAAACAAACTGTTTAAAGGTATCAGCTACAATACCTGGCACAGCACAATAACCTTTGATAAGCAGACTTGTTGGGAACTTGCCCAGGCAAAGACTGGGATCTATGATTTCCAGTTGAAACTTCTTTAATCTATGCTTAGAAACCACTGTAAGTATCTTTCCAGTTCTTGGAGATCAGCATCAAGAAATTAATGTTACTCTATTAATTTTGCTCCCCATTTTGAAAAAAAACTGCAGCTCCATGCTGAACAGTATCTCACACATCCTTTTGACACATGCAACAGATATAGTATCACAGAAGTGCAGCTGCTTGTATTCTTCAGAGACATGGACTTAGTCATAGGTTAGAATGTGGCACATCCTTCTATGCATGCTCTGAATTGTTGCTGTATTTGAAAGTATTTATGGGTAGACATAGAGGAAAACATAGGTATCGTGTCCAAAATCATAACCCAAACTTCCATCCTCTCTTCTTCAATGGCTGCCTATTCTGGACATCCCCAAAACTTGCTAGCAGCCAACCACTGTGACCTAGATTAGGTAGATGGCTGCAGTTACACCTCTCCTGTATGTTCAAAACCACCTTGGTGTGGGCTGCCAATACACATGGATGAGAAAATCTGCATCACTCCGTGCAAATCCTTGGATGGACATCAACAGGCAGGCCAGCTCAGATTACATCTACCACACACTGCCTGCATGGAACTCCACTGCCACAGTCACCCTTGTTCAGAAATCTGAACAGCAGAGATGCTGTGCGTGCTGTGGTGTGACTACCAGAACTGTAATTTAATAATCAGAAATACTCTGAACACCAGGCATGGCTCACCTAAGCCCAGGGAACCCTTATAAGCGCCCCAGCAGCCTAATAGGTAATCTGGGAAAGGAGGAAGGGATTTGTCTTCACTATTTCTGAACCTGGTTTGCCCCACAGTGAAGAATTACTGGAGCCAGAAGAAAAAGAGAGAAGGACTGAAGTCTAGTGGTGACAGGGAAAATGCCTTTAAGCCATATCCTCTCATTCAGGATGGCTGTTAATTTTCCCATGCACCGCTCCTTATACAAAACTCCAGCTGTACAGTAAAGAGACAGGCTCCATATTGATTTCTCCCTGCCTGGCTGGGAGAACCCTGAATCCTTCATTCAACTGCAGCAGGGGTAAATTGGTCTCTTCCTCCCTCCTTCCTCCTCCATAGCTTGAGTAAACCACTTCTCAGAAATGAGGTGACAGGAGCATCCATCAGCCCACAAAGCAAGATGAGAGCTCTGAACTGCCATGCTGTGGCTTAAATAGGTAGTGATGATGCCATTCTTGGCTCAGGGGCAAGTTCCTCTAAACTTGGCTGTAGGACCTAAAACACAGGCAGGGACCAAAACAGCCATGCTTAGCATTTTTCATGTATCTCCAAGCAATCTCCTACTCAACACCTGAGGCTGTTAGGTCACATTTCTCAGGTATCTTCTTCTGTGTTACACTACTGAGAACCTAAAAACACAGCTCTAGGCTCTGGATTCCTCCCTGGAAGACAAATGAATAAAAGGTATGTAGCAGGTACCTGGCATTGACAAAGTCTTCCTTTGGTCATATTTGTACAGCAATCTCTCAATCTTTTGACAAAGTTCCCACAGTAAGTTCTTATGCTGGTCCTGAGTTGGTCTGAATCTGTATCTTACCTCTTCTATATACTAGAACCTTTTATTTCAGCTTTATAATTAATTTTCATGTTTAATGAAACAAGTAGGCTTTTCATACCGATAAAAGAGGTCCAAAGAACTGAAATCACGCTCTGAGCTATTTAAAGGTTAGACATTTGAATCAGGAAGTTATTTCATGGATGTAATCGCGCTCTATGTCATGTTGTGAACTCTGCTTTATGTTGAGGCTATTGTTTAGAGGAAATAATAAGCTGAGACAGTTATATAAACTCAAGCAGGTTGCTCAGTTTGGTCCACTTTTTAAATATTTGGATGCTCACAAACTCATGCTTTCTGTGAGGTTTTTCTCTTATTAGCTAATTTGCAAATGTAACGTGAATCTCTTTCTCAGGTTCCTTCACAGTCTTCCCCCTAAATTCCTTTTCAGAAGTTACTAATAATTGTATTCACTTTTATGGACACCATGCAGATGTACTGCCTGTGCAAACATATTCCTCTGCACAATGCAGGTCTTCATTAAGAAACTCAGTAGTGCTAAGTAGTGCTGCCATTAATATGAACCAATTCTGAACTTTTAGAAAGCTGTTTTGGTTGGAGCTGTAAATAACAGTATATCCCAGACTAAAAGTAACAAACTGATGGAGATAGTAATAGTATCATGTGAGTTTTCAATTACTCCCTACTGAGAAAACAACAAGGAGAACAATAAGTTTATTTCTTTCTTAATTAGTAGAGTGACTCTAAATTTGGTAAACTGTTGCTAAGGAGAAAATAGAGTATGAATCAGAACTATGGTAAGATACTTGTGCACTTGTTAAAAAAAAAAAAAGGGGGCTGCTAATACTTATTTCAGCTGGAAGAAGTTCAAGTTCTATTGTTTGTGTACTATCCACCATCCAACAATTAAATTTGCATGCTATAACAATACCATCATCTAATGTAGGGGCACAATTGTTTTCTTCCACAATTTTAGGAAATGTTTTTTTTTTAAATTCTCATTTTATGTCCTTTTATGCACATAGCTTCTTTAGATAATGAGAAGAAAAATCTGGAAGAATTCTCCAAAGGTAGGGAACATCATGATAAAGCATTTGAGACCAACATAAACATATCTCCTCTGGATTATACTTGGCCTCTCCTCATTGCTTAATTTCCACTTCTAGACTGTTAGTGATGATTCTGGGAGCTCTCAGTCATAAGCAGCATTTTCTACTTTTTTACTGTCATCTAATAATGACATTTAATGTCATTTAATGACAATAATGTAATTTAATATGACATTGCTGGGAAGCTTCTGTTTAAGACATCATGATTTAAAAGTTTTTTAATGTTAAGAAATAAATAAGCCTGTTAGGTATCCTTGTAATGCTCTACCAAAACCAGTTGTACACATGAACAAATTGAGACCAAGGTGGATCATTATCAGTCAAGAATTAGAATACAAGAAACTTAGTTCAAAACTGAGTGATGGACAATGCAGTTTTAAAGTACCACAGGTATTTATTTCCTGGGAAAAGAGACTGACTAGGTACTAGGATCAGAAACACTGAATTTTGAGTATCACAAAATTGGTATGGAAGATGGAAAAGTACCTAGGAGCAGGATGCTTATTTGGGAAGAGTACAGCCAGAGAAAAGGAGGTGCAAAGGTGGCAAAAAGGTGTAAAAGGAAAAAGGAGCAATAGGGCATCCAAGAAGGTAAAGAACCAAGATGGTGAAGCTAGGTTAAGTGCAAGAGGATGGGCATCTCCCATCAGTGGTGATGCTGATCTGTGTGTACCAGCCCACTGGGGGGTCTTTTAGGAGAGCCCAGAGGTCTTCCCACCAGGCATGTCCCTGAAAGACTTGCTATGGGAGAGTGGATTAAGAGACAAACTTGTAAGGAAGAACAAGCTTACACCTGAATGCCAGCTGTAGGAGGAAAGGCAGTGGAATTGTGATTCGATAGCCCTTTTGCATGGTATATAAGATTTCTTTATAATAATTTGGTGTGAGTAATGATGTTAACAATACCCAATGGAACTGTAATTCAGTGTTTTTTTGAGTGATGTTTTGAATTAACACTACTGAGAATTCAAATGACAGCCTTGTTTTGCCACTTTGGAACACATGTAATACTGGCCTTAGAAGTGCATCACATTAGTGTTAAGGTAAATTATTATTTAGAATTGTAAGGAAACAGAGAAAAGATTAAAACATACGCAATTTACTTCCAGGCAGTCTGGTTCCTGAAATTCCACTATTTGTTTTTGGACCAGGCTCACCTTGTTGTTCCCTTTCTCCCCCATAAAAAAGGGTAAAATCAGAATTTAGAATCATTTTTGTAAAAAGTTAGATTTCACTCACAGCTTAAAGCAAAGCCAGCCACAATTTTTACGATCACACTTCATGGCTACAAAAAATCATCAGTTTGACAAGGTGCTTTGGTCAGACTCAGAAATGAGGAACTTGGTTAAAATGCAGCACATTTCATCTTCAAATGCTTTAAATAACCTCCTGTAAAGCCTCTGCACTTCATTTGATTTGGTTGCATATCATAACACATGATACAGCTCACAAGTTCCCTCTGTGCTACTGATAGTGATCCAAGCTGAAGTTACCTTTTAATTCATGACATTACCTGTAAGAACAGGAACTCTAAATGTACAAGAAGACTTGTCAGGCTCAGTTACATATTCCTTGCTCTATCCCTTTAAAATCATGCTGTTTGCTCACAGGCTACTTTTGGACCTTCACAACTCAAATCTTAGGATCCCCTTTGGTGCAGGTATTTAAACCTTTAGGACCCTAGACCGATTATGCAAAGGTAATGAAGGATGTAATGGATGTAATTTGGAAGGGGGTAGATTCAGGTTAGATATAAGAAAGAAATTCTTTACAGAGAGGGTGGTGAAACACTGGAAGAGGTTGCCCAGAGAGGTTGTGGATGACCCCTCTCTGGATATGTTCAAGATCAGGATGGACAAGGCACTGAGCAGCCTGATGTAGTGGGAGGTGTCCCTGCCTATGGCAGGGGGGTTGGAACTCGATGATCTTTAAGGTCCCTTCCAACTCAAACTATTCTATGATTCTATGATTCTACTGGTAACAGCAGTGTGTTACTTCATCGATTAAAGTACTATTAGGTTCTTAGAGAAGTGTTCTTTAATCAACAGACACCCTAAGTTATTTCTGACATCTTCAATATAAAGGGGGAGAATTGGATCTGTGAAGTAAGACCCCTCTACAAAGCTTCCATTTCATCCTGGAGGCTCCAAAACACCCTGTCCATCTACCTTTCCTGCTGGCAGGAGGGCAGTTTTGGTCATGCATGCAAGAATGTATCACTCCAGCTATGAGAATTCCAGCTACTGGAAAATGTGGTTACAACTCCTTTATTTTCAAAATAGAGCTGGAGAAGATGAGGAGGTAGAGGAAGACTGAGTGGAGCAGCTTCACTCTGCCCCATTCATTGCACACAATAGCACAGCAGTCAGCACAGTCTTTTAGGAAATGGGAAACCTAATTGCAGTCCCCTGATGTACAAAATCAAACATGCACCTGCCACTGGGAAAGCTTCAACCAGCAGGCTATGAACTAGCCTGGAATGGATGGAACAAGGGAATGAGGAAAGCAGTGAACTGAAAGAGAGAAGGACTTTTCCAGCTCTCCTTTTAATATCATTGGGCCACTGTGCTGGAATGAATATAAGATCGATGGTTCAAGGAACATGAACACTACTTAAACACAAGCAAGAAAAAATATGTAAGTGCCATCCAGGATTGTAAAGCTTGTATATTTGCCTGTGGTAAACCCCATCTCATTTTTATGAATGTGAAACAGCAAGCATAAAATGTGGGTGCCCCAACATAAAATCTTTTCGGCCCCTCAAAATATTCGATACATTAGTACAACTTCAGCCAACAAAGACAGCATCTGACTTAAATGCAGTTTCTTTCAGCCCAGTTCTTAAAAAAAGGAAAGTTTAAAGAGAACTTTAAAAACAGAAACATACATGAAGTTCTCTTTAAACTTTCCTGCACATTAATGATTTATTTATTACTAATCTTGGCCACAATGGTGTAATCATCTCTGCATGCCCATTCAAGTGCCTTCACTTCAAGGGCTGGTATTCTGACAAAGAACAAAGGCAACCAGAGGACAGACCTCAAAGTACAGTTCTATGTGTACAAAAAGATCAGGAAATATAAGCCATTTCCTTACATGCAGGTCAAAAAAATATACGGAAATTATAATAAAAATATTGCAACCTAGAATCAAAAGCTTCTACTCATGGACATTTTCTTTGATAGTTTTATAAGTTTGAGTTATGCACTAGCTTCTGTCCTGACAAGCCCCATTCTGTTCCCTCCATCAATTTCTGCAGAACCTCTGAGATGTCAAAGTTTCACCAGGAGAGGTTTTAAGAAGGTCTGGGAGCTTGCCGAAAAGCTGAATTATGACGGGGGTTGCTGACATATCACATACTTCTATGGTGAGGCAGCCAGTGGTACATCTAGATGCTTTGTGTGAGGCATCAGGCTGGCATGTCTGCAAGGAAGCTCTCTGTGTCACTACCAGGGTGACAAACCCAGCCTACACTTCTAGTATGGATTTCTGTTTCCACATTTGACCTGCAAATATCAAAACTCACCTTCATTTAAAATTCCATTTATAAAGGCCTGACTTAGAAACAATGTTATGCTTCCTTTGAAAGAAATAAAAAAAAAAAAGCAGGAATATGATGGGGTACTCCTGTTGTTGATGACCCAGACAGCAACTTCACTGGTCTCAAATGTGACTGCACAGTTGTGTTTCCTCAAAACCAGCATTTTACTCCTTGAAGAGTTGAAAACATGTGTTTCCTGGATGCCAAACTTATTTCTCTAGAAACATGGATAAACAACCATTCAAAACAAGTACGAAGACCACTTCAGTGGGGGAAGCCTGGATTGCCCAGTGTCAGACTTGGTCTGGAAAATGCTCAGTCCTTGGCATTACACTGCCAAAGAAGGAACCAGCCCTCTGAACTGCCTGCTCACAATCCAGTAGCTGCTAGTGCTCTGGACAGTAAGACCACTGTGAAGACCTTAATTGGCAAGGGAAAGGGAGAGATAAATTGGCACATTCAGAGAGGAAGGAAAAGATGTGGGTGTGGATCCTCTCTCCAACTGTTCTGAGAATTATTTAGCTAAGAAATAATTCTTTCTTTCATATTTGAATGGGAGCCAGAACCCTTTCTTAGACTGGATGCATGGCAACTGGAATAATTTATTGTGTGATCTCAATATCATATGAATGCTTATGTGTCCCATAAAATGTAAGGAGAGCCATTTATTTTACACATTCCTCAATGAGAAAAAACCTGGAGGAGACTTCCAGGAGGAACATGAAGAGACTTACCACTAGGCATAGTAAGAAAAAGCTGGTCTCTTAACAACTGCCTAATGCAGTCTTTCCAGCGCAGTGACAACAGCAGTGCTTGTGGCAATCTATTATGAATGATAGATTGATGTAGAGTTTCCCTCTTATGATGGAGCATATAAAAAAAATTTGGAGGAAGGCTGTCAAGCAAGCAGCTTGCTTCAGTTGAGTCCTGATGTGGATGGGAACACCAAAAGAGGGAATTATCCAAAAGCAAAACTGTTCCCAGAGACTGGAATGCCTGTGTTCGATGTTTAGAGTGAGAGAAGGAAGAACACAAAGTCTCTGATACTAAGAAAACACCGACAGACAGAAACTTGTGTTCTTAAGTGAGTCCCAGCAAGTATGCTCAAGCCAGGAAGGGCAAACATGAGTTCTGTACCTCTCAGAAGAGAAGTTATAAAAGACTTTCCTCTTATGGGCTGGCTTGTGGGTCTTGATTATATGAACTTTCTGGCATGCAGCCCTGATTTGAAGGCTGCATAGTTTTATTTCCAAGTGAAATTTCACAGCTCCACATGCTCCCTTTATTTGAGGTACTATTTACCACCTCTATCTTCAAATTAAAGAAGTTCTCTTGTTGCAGTCTTGAGACACTGCCTTGTAACAATTGCACAAGTCAGATATGATACAGTGTGAACATAACCTTCACATTTTCACAGAAGCACTTCTAATTTTGGCTTGCATCCAAACACATACGTAGCCATCAAATCATATTGAATAAGCTGCTGTGATACTGGAAGCATTGAAGAAAGAAAGTAATAAAAGGTCTCTAAGAGGCTTAGTCAGAGAACAAATCTTTTAAACTGGCTAAATATGCAGTGCAGATATCGTGCTAGCAAGATATTTGAATAACTGTCCAGGGGTATTGCACACTGGCCAAACATAAGGTTGCTTACCTATAGGGCCCTTCCATGCAAGCAGCATATGCTGTGACAGCATATGTTGTCAAGAGTTCAGTGAATAGAGGTCTCACATTTTATAGATGATGGAGTTGGGTTCTTCTCCATTTTGCTTTTTTTTTCTCTCACAGAGGTGACTATACATTATCTCAAGAAAATAAGACATTTAAAAATGTCAAACAGTAGAAAATAGTCACTACTGTAGGCATATTATAGGGCTTAATTTTGAAAAATCTGTAATGTCATGGGAAAGGGAACTCCAAAATGCAGCTGCAGGTCTCTGCATGAATGTGCTCCAGCTCTAGGAGTGAATGAAGGAGGGTTAAGATACAAAAGGATTTTCCTAGAACAAAACTGCATCCAGAAAAGGCAGAACAATGTCCTCCTGCACATCTCTGAGGCTGGTTACTTAGCTGTCTAAAGGAATGCCAGTTTTTGTTCTAACCAAGGCTTAAACGAGCTAGCAAGAGGGAGGTGATGAAAAAGATGAGAAGGAAAGAGCACTTTCCAGGGCCTCCAAACTAAGCTTTTTCAAGAGTGTGTAGCCACAGTTGAAGATATCTCTTACCTCTTATAAAGGGGCAAATGTTACATGATCATCAGCTGGCACCTATGGCCCACTGTGATTGGGGAAGGACAATAGAAGAGTTGCTCATGAGCTCTCCATTTTCTGTTTTACCAACCAAGAATTCAGGTTTGTTTTTAGGAAAGAAAATCCCCACAGATATAAATCTAGCAAGAATTTGAAAATTAAAATGAATTAATAAAGGTAGGCAAAGGCATATACAAAAATTATTACTATCAGTAAAGGCAAGCTCATTATAAAGAGAACTCAGACACTGCAAATACACAGATGCTTAAATTTAGGTGACTTCATATCAACTGATTCTGTTCAAAATGGGAAATTTTAGCTAAATCTGAGAGAAAGGTAGAGGATGCAGAAGCAGCCAAAGCAAAATCTGGGTTGGTATGTTAAAATTTCTCTTGATATCTTGTTAAACTTCATTCTGTCTTTCTAAATGCTTGTTTTTTGAGATGCATATTATTTTAGTCCACTGTCTTTCCTTATCAAAACAAGAGACTGTCATCTAGCATTCAGCATGGCATTCCTCATCAAAAAGGTTTGTGAACTTTAGTGGAAGAGTGCTGGACCATCTTAGCATGAGCCTTTATTTGTTCCCAACAACCCATCTGCAGAAATTAAGGGTATTTACCACAGAAGCCATTTAGATGGCTTTAAAAAACAGCATTGCAGGAGTCGGAAGAAGTCTTTTCTATTTATCAATGATGAAGAAAGCTCTCTGACTTGGCAAAGCAGATGTAACCACTGGTTAGGGAGTCTGTGGTGATAAGCCATAGTGCTTCTCTTTTAATCTTTATTCTTTTATTTTATGCAAAATACTGTGCATTTTGTATTTGATCTGGACAAGTGTAAAGGATTATATAAGGCACAAGTTAGTGGACAGTGTAATCACCTCATATGTGCAGATATGCAGCACAGTGGATCAAAAATATTTTCCATAAAGGAATAAGGGTGTCAGCACTTAATCTGAATTTGGCTTTCGTTCAATATCTTATATTACTGGAATAAAATCCCTTTCCCATCCCTAAGAACAGAAAGACATTTGTTCACATACTAGTAGCAGAATAATGAAACACAGCATCCACTCATTAAAGTAGCAATTTCTATATTTAACTACTTTTAGTTTCCAAAGTCTACTCATTTTCGGCTCTGGAAAGACATCCAAATAATGATATCATTTACTTCAAACAATAGAAAGTCTGGATGCTAGTCTATATATGGAGAATTTTTTTTTAGTCTATTTATAAACCAGGCCAGTTATTTGACCTGTCTAGTTTACTCACCTACGTAAATTGGCAGACTCAGGAAACTTACTTAAGAACATATTATTCTTAGTGATCAGTAAGTCCTGAAAAGTTGCTGAATTATATTTCAGATATGTGTCCAGTATTTCTGAAAACTCCTATTACACCAAATTACAAACCAACCTGCCAGTGTTGGAAAGATTTTTGCTTTTGAACAGGCTGCAACTCAACTGCTTTACCCTGCTGGTGGGGAAGGGAGTGATGGAAACCAGCTGTACAGCTGTTTGCATGGCTGTACCGTCTGTGTTTGTTCAGACCTATGCAACAGTGCCAGGGCTTCCCAAAATGTAAGCACAACCTCTGAGATTTGATGCCAGTTGCATGGTTTCTATAGCTACTTAAAAATGCTTGATGTATGCATGACCTGTATTTATAAATTGGGTTAGTTAGCTTTCCTCTGAAGAATAGCTCTTGAGAGCTGTAACCTGCTGACCTGGTTCTCAGGCAAGCAGAGATCCTGGGAGGGTTTTTTCGCTAAACTTGGGAAGGCTGAGGCTGGTGACAGTTTTTTAAAGTCCTGATAGGCCTGCAGAATCAAATATGGCTGAAAGAAAATATGAGCTGAGTTGAGGTTCTGCCTACAGGATTATTTATTAAATTGCAATTAGCAATATATACCAAGTACTGGTATGGAGTTATTGCTGAGAGCATGATTTGAAAGGAATGATTTGCATAGGTTTATCAGTGATAGAACAGATTGACTGACTCTTACCATACACGCAGATGGATAAGTCTAGTCCACTATAACTCTTAGAGCCCTGTCTCAGTTGTCAGAGTTGGCTAGTAGACAAATGATTGTGCTGGAAATATTGAATGTGGAAATCTGCTATGCAGTTTTTCAGAACTGCTTCTCAGGGCTGTACTGGTATTTCCTTAAAAGTAAGAAGAATGGATAAGAGATTTACAAATTGGAAAAAAGAACTGTTTTTGATGATGGAAGTGTTTACTGGTAACTGCTTGGTCAGATGCAACGCCCACTATTTCCTTTCTATTTCAGTCAAGAGAAAGCCCATGAGAACTAGTCTTCTTACTAACCCATTTCACTTTTCAGTTTAGATTTCAAAACTTCTGAGTTGATCAGCATTGCCTCTGGCAAAAGACCTGGGCAAAGAAGATTGTTTCAAACATTGAATTGTATCTACAAGAGTGTTACTACAACCACACCATGAAACATTGGCTCAGGGGAAGGTAATGTACATTTATGCAGAAAAACAAGAAAAGCACTCATCTTTCCCATATGTGCCACTGACATGTGACTTACAACCTAGTTTGGTTCAGTTCAGCAGCTGGGCTGATTTCTGCAATATTGCAGAACTGAGTTGAATGCACTTTCCCAGAGCTGCATGATGACTCACCGGTTCAGCTTGGTCTAGGACCCAAGACCTTCTTGTCCATTTCCCTAACCAACAGACAAACACTGTCTGCATTGCTGCAATAAGTCTTGTGGCTCAGTCTCCACACCAAAAATGCTCTTACTGCAGTCCAAACAACTAACATACTGAGCTTATAAACAACCAAATATCAAGCTTCTTTAAACTGACTTAAGTGATGTCATCTAGCTTGTATTTCACATCCTTTTTCATTATCTGCTTGTCTTTTTTCGAATAGACCTACCAAAAAAATCTGTAGAAGTTCATGTCTTAACAGCAAGGAACAGAAAATACTAATAAAATAAGGAGTACACCTATAGATCACTTTATCAGAAATGAGATGAGCTCGACTCTTAGAAGAGGTAGTACATATCCCTGCAGTGCTCATCAAGCTGAATGGTCTTAGCATTGGTAACTGATGCTTTATTCAGAACATGTTTCCTGAATAATCTGTACACCCCAGGAGACTCAGGAAGAGTAACTCTGAATTAGAAATCCAGCAGAGGCAACCAGCAGACTGGATGTATGTATTCAGCTTTTCCATAAACAACTTTCCATTAAACTCCTCATAGGTGATGTCACCTCAAAATGCAGATTTTGAAACAGCCTTTGCTTGAAACAGATCTTCAGATGAGAGACAAGTAATGTGACTGTCACTGCCTTGGGCATTGCTTATTAAAGCAGTGATAAGACCTCTCTAAGCACTGAAACATAAAAATCCAGAAACATAAAATCCAGACTCTACTAAACTCCAAAGCCTAGTGGTAGAAGAAAACAACTCTCTACATGTAGACCAAGGAATGGGACTCTAGTGAATCACTACCACAGGTACAGCTCGATCAATATCACAGCTGTTCTCCAGGGGCCCTTTGCTCTTCCACACAAAGCCACAACTTTTCAGGCATCAGAAGGTGTAAAAATCACATATTCCTCTTGTCTTTCCTTTCCCCGATCACAGAAAAGTCAATACTCATGCCATATCTGTGAGTAGCACAGATATCAAAGACACTAAGTCTCTGAAGAACTCCACTACACTTCCCCTCTCACCATTTACTTCCATTAGATAGAGACTCAAGGCTTGAACTGCTCAAAGCACGATAAAATTAATTTATTGCTGACTGTATCTTTCCTTCTGTGTTCTTTTCCCTCAAACTCTAATTATTTATTGCAGTTGATTGCAATAAGACAGGTCTTTTTCAAGAGTAAGTAAGAGCCCTGACTTGCTGAATCAATGATGAAGGTGCAAGTTCTATCACACTTTGTCAGCAAGGGCTGTTGTTCACAGATGGACCTCAGTAAGTATGCATTTGAGGGGCTGAGCACTAACTGCTCAGTGCTGGCAAGCTGCATGGCTAGAACCCCACTGCTCCATCTAATGGGATGAGCAACAGTTCCCAGAAAATTCCCTCACTATTTTTATACTGCATAATTTGTAATCCCTTCCCTTTTGTATCCTGAAAGGTAAGGAGAGGGTTTCCCTCATTGTCAGATCCTGAAACCTGTTCAACTGAACTGGAAAGATGCTAAAACATGTCTTGGATGTATTTACTCCAAATCTCATCCTCTTTATTTCCTTAGTGTGTACTTATACAGATGCAAGTGTAATCTATTTCCCAGCTGTGAAGTGTATTTGTTTTTCTTCTGTCTCTTTTTCCTTACTTTTCTCTTTCTTCTGACGAACAGACTCTTGGGTTCTTCCACTAAGGCAACTACTTGTTAGAAGCAGAAGATGCCACATCAGCTGCTACCTTTGTTTCAATTTCAATTTTGCTGCGGGATTCCAATCTTTTAGCACAGGTGGACCAACTTTCTCTACAGCTCCCAGTTTTCATGGCACCAGATATTCATGCAGTCCATTCAAAATATTTGCTCTGAAGTTCTCATTTCTGGTAACCCAAGCATAATATTTCAGTTTCCCCAGACTTTTTTGACTGCTGTCCATTACTTTCCTTAAACATTCATTTTGAGAACTCCCTAAAGTGCATCACAGTCACATGAACATTAATTCTTATTTTGTGGCATTTGTAATTCCTGCTACCCACTCTTACACAGAACACTGGCTCTAGTAGCTAAGGAGAGTGCTTCACCCTACCGGTGCTACTTGCTACTGTATAATACAGAAGCTAGGTCACCACTTGCAAGACACTAGGAATGCAGGCATGACAAAAAAAAATTCCTTAAAGACCTTGGTAATAATAAAGCCTCTTATGGATTTCCCTTCTCATCTTTACTGTAGAAAGGATACCTACAATAACAAACTTCCCAGAATTTCTTATGGCTTTCTGATGCTCTGCTTCTTCTCACTCATCCCCAAAAAATATCTCCCAGAGCAAATAGCCGGTAGGTCTGAACTCCGTTGTCCCACTAAATCCCGCTGTATTCCCTCATCATGGGAAGGGTTGCATACTGGAGAACACCATCACCATCATAAAGTGTGGTTGTTTTGGCTGTGAATTCCTGCTACTGTGTGAGCTAGGATCCCATGGTAAATGAGAAAGCGTTTTCTGCTTCTGCTGGCTTTTATTATCTTTAGGTAACTAAGAAAACATTAGTTCTTGTGTTTTCCTCATTAAGCCACAGCAATAATATAAAAAACATGTAAAAGCTACTTTTAAAGTCTCACAAAAGCAGAAACTCTTGTTCTCCACACAAATTTACTTAGTTAACTCCTACAGGCACAAGTCCCAGAATGACAGTCGTGCTACAAAACCACAACAAATGTGGTTTCATTGTGGGGTAATAGTCTTAACTCTCCTCAGACATCTTTTCTTGTGACAGGAGGCCTAGATGAACCATGACTTACATGATTGAAGATGTCAGTTTATGCCAGATGTTAAAAGAGCAATAGGATGCATCACTCAAACTATTGTTTGGTCTTGTATTTTGACCAAAAATACAAGTTACCAGACCCCCCCTCCCCATTTCCTGTGTTATCTTTTTATAACAATTCTGTGCTTTCAGTGGAAGCACAGCATAGTGCTGACATGCTTTTCTTAGTCTATTTTGCTAGGACTAGCTGGCACAACTGGCAAAAGGGAGGTTAACTTACTTCTCACTTCCCCCTGTCCCTAGTGTCCCCCATCCCAGGAAGGCAGTAGGAAAAAAGGAATTGTTCTTCTGAATTGCACATCCGTCCCGTCTCCTCCTGGGAAGAGACAGCTATTTCTTATCTTGGCTTTTTTACACCACTGAAATATGAAGGGGGAGTTTGAAGGAAGGAAATTGGGGATCTCTATGTTTCAGAGCATTAGAGGGAATGGCTGTCTACACACCAGAAGAAGGGTGGAGTGATTTGGTGGTGGTGGGCACAAGAATGCTGTAAGAAATTATGAGCTAGAAAATGCCCACTGTTAGAAAGATAAAACTCTTTGCTGACAAGGAGATCTTTGATCTGCTGTCTTCTCTTTGTACACTTGAAAAAAAGACATTTAAATAATTATCTTTTCATTATTTTAGCCTGTAAGTTTCTTTGGGGTAGTGACTGTTCTCTGAGATCCTAAATAAAAGATGCAGCTGTCTATGTTATTTGTGCCTCAAAGATAAAAAGGAAAGAAAAACATCCTTTTTGCACTATTCTGGGACACACTGCCCCTGGAAATAGGGACTTACTGCTAAATCTAGTATAAATAATGTCATTTGGTAATATTTCAACAAATGACAGTAGGGTTAATTTAGCCTTCCCTCTGGGGATCATAAATGAATACATGTGTCTGAGAAGACACAAAGAAACTTAGAAGAAACTCTGTTTAGTGAACACAGACTTGAAATACGTGAGGGATGAACTTCAAAAGATCTGGAGTTCAAGATAAGCACCCAAACTGGAGAGTAATTATCTGAGGCTTATCTGGAGTATTTGATGCTCTGTGAAATGGTATTGGAAAGCCTGTACCACCAGGCCTTCTGTGGTAATTTTAGAACTTCCTTTCAGGCCAAAAACTTGATCTGTTTGGTGGCAATTCCTCATGCCTGGACCTTGTGTAACACCGAGAGCATGGCATGAGAACATAAAACCCAGTAGCTTAAGAAATTCCCATCATGGAAGTGCTGACCAGGCATTCCATAGCTCCAAATTCCTCATGCAGCAATAGGAGCTTGGACAAACTCAGCCAGTTTCTCCTGTGAGAGCAGATGGTCTGAAGAGCAACCATTTCCCAAGAATTGCCATGGATAATGAGTCTTCTCCACAGCCTAGAGAAGGAACACCATATGTTGGCATCCCCTAGTGAGGAAAAGGAAGTATGGACCACGTTTTATCAGGATTAAATCAACACTTATTTTCTGTCATTTTGGGCCTTAGCATTAAAAAAACGTGAAAAAACATGTTTGGAAAACCTTTTGTAACTTTCCTGGAGTAAACAGTGGTCCTAATCAACCACTCTGGTCCTGAGAAGTAGAAGAATGTGTCCAAGTGGGCAAAAAGATTCCAAGCAGATTATTTCTTCCTTTCTTTCTTTTTTTTTTTTTTTCCCTTTAGGAAAGAGGGAAGACTTAATTCAGTTAAACCATTCTGCGTGGCTGGGGCTCTGCGTGGATCTCTGCACCACTGCACTTTCTGTAAAGGACCAGAAGCACAGCAGGGACAGCTGCAAAGGAGCTGGAGGGACTAGAGCAGGGAGCAGTCAGGAAGCTGGCTGCTGGTGTAGCCACAACAGCAGCAGCACCAGTGACTAATGGCAAAACCAGTAGCAGAACTTAACAGAACATGTATGGGGATTAAGGATGGAGCAGAAGATAGCTGCAGATAGCTTTCACTCCTGGGAGAGCTGAGCTTCCTTCTCCTGCAGGGGACTCAGGAGAAGGGGCAAGTCACCACCCCCATATCCTGGAGGACAGTCTGAAGCTGTGAACATACTTTGTGACGGCAGTTTTGCCTCCTGCTGTGGATTACTTGAGTTTTCCAAAATGATGTATGATTAATTGGGAGGTAGAAAGAACAAGGGAAGTGTAAAGATTTATTTATTTAGGCCCTTTTGTTTGATTCATTGTTCCTGTGGAGGGAAGTCCTGCTCAATAAGAGAGCGTAATTCCGATTGACAGATTTCTGGGTGGAGGCTCAGACTGGTGCAGTTTGTTTGGCTCTGCAGGGTGGGTTTTTGTTTTGGGTAAGGAGAGTTAAAATTGATTCTGACCTGTACTGCTTCTTGACAGAGAGGTTTTTCACACATTGAATTCCCTGATGGGCTAGACATCAGTCTGCCTGAATGATGTGGGCAGATATGGACCTCTGAAGAGGTGATCCACACAAACTGGTGTCAAAACTAGAAGCACAAGTATGTTGAAAGTAGATGGATGTGATGAAGTGTAATTTGTAACTTGGATAGCTCAGCCAGGAAAGGCTGCTACTGCAGTCACATTGTCAAATAACACTTGTGCCAGTGTGGAGCATCTTTATACAAAAAATACAAACTGGGAAGAGCAGAAGCTTTGTCTTTCTGTGTTTACCTAGAATAGAAGCTTTTGTCAGCAAAATGTATGCAGGTTATCCACAGATGGATGGATTGCAAACCTGAATAAAAATTGCTTAATTAGACCCTGACATTTAGCTAGGTGGCTAAAAGGATGCACATGAGGTGGCACAATGGAAGTCTGTCCATTACTTCATAATAATAATCATACTTGTAAATATTAAATGCCACAATAATATTATTCAAGTACATGCTTAGATAATACAGGTTTTTGATTGAGTTTTTGGATTTGAGAGAGATCACACGAGCGATGATAATTTATTCTCTGTATTAATCTAGATATTTGGTTTTTTTTTTTTAAATAATTGGTCTATTTTCCTTTTTAGAAAGAAACTCTAGTGAAAACTGAAATTCCAGAGGAATTTATTTTTTTTATTTATTCTTCAGCAGTGAAAACATGCAGAATTTCTGTTTTCCCCTAATAAAATTTCCTTGGCCCCTAATACCAGAACTATCCGTTCCTCCAAGTGTGGAACACACTGATAAAATATTTATTGTCTAGGAAAGACATTGGCAGTGTTTTTCATACCATCTGCATTCTGACTCCAGGACTTCTCAAGAGCTGAGTAAGGGTGTCGCTTGGACTGCTTTCAAAAACTGGGCAAAGAGTGCTTGACATGCCACAGGAGGTGAAGTGTCTGTGAACTGAACTGTTACCAATCCCTGGCATCCCAGGACACATCACCTCATGTCTCCAGCCTGGACATCATGCTCCAACTCTGATATAAGCATGCTCCTTGCCTGTACTGCTACAGTAGCTCCCAAAGCATTAATTATTTCCAATTTGCAGTGCTGAAACTGTGTTAGTATGTCAGATGCTTTGTTTCATCCCAGAGGAGCTCTGTTTCCATAATGTAATACCTGTGGCATGCATTTGGTGGCATGGTTCCATCCCAGAGCTCAGGATGTGTACTTTGCATTTGCTAACTGCAAGGCAGATGATGTCCAACCTACCTAAATAACTCTAGCTGCCAATTGTACCATCTGGAGGAACTGATCAAGATCAGTACTACCAAACATTTTCATTGTGTTAGTTTTTAACAGTGTTTTATGATTCTTCTTAAGCCAAACATTCAATATAGTGACTTTGCTTGGTTTTTTTTTTTAAATCCTTGGTCTCAAAAATAGCTAAGATTAAGTGTTTGTAGTACAAGATGGCAACAGTTTCAAAACACATTTGGACTAGGTGGGGTTGGACTAGATGATCTCCAGAGGTCCCTTTCAACCCTGATGATTCTTTAAGTCTTTAATCAGCCAGGGAAAGATTATTTATACTGGTGTTAACTTGGATTTTTTGTTGCATTTAAACAAAAATGGAAACTTGATTACAAAGAAGGTTTTTCCCAACTGTGTTTTAGTCCTCTACAGTCAGGTCAGAAAAAGTTACATGAATGCAGCCTATTTTCTATACAAAAACAAAGTATAGAAAACTTCAGTATCAAAATCAATTGATCACTTGAAATTTAACTTCTTTCTGAGTAAAAAAACCCATTTTCAATATTTTAAAAATTAAATTTATCAAATATTTTTTAAATGTGACTTCCTTTCTTTGAGATTAGTCATAGCACACACCTTCAGGAAATAGAAAGCCCAGGCAACTTTCTTTTCCACACCTCCAAGGGGACTCAGAGAGCCCATGCTGAGACACCTCTCCCTCAGGGGTTTCTTACTGAGCTCTTCCTTGCTGTGGAGATCTGATAAAGTTTTGGGTTGGATCTACATGCCTGCAGGTCATGAAGAGCAGCAAGGATGTTATAGCTATCTCCCAACCTGGAGACATTAGTGCTGCAGCAGTGTCTTCTACATTAGGTCACCAGCTAAAAGCAGTGAGGGTGGTGAAGCACTGGAACCTGTTGCCCGGAGAGGTTGTGGATGCCCCCTCTCTGAAGGTGTTCAAGACCAGGCTGGACAAGGCACTGAGCAGCCTGATTAGTGGGAGGTGTCCCTGCCTATGGCAGGGGGGTTGGAACTTGATGATCTTTAAGTCCCTTCCAACCCAAACTAGCAAAGCAGACAATTCAGTGTTAAATACAAAAGGCAGCTCGGGTATCTGATCCTATTGAGGCATTATAGCACTCCCATGGAGGACTTCTGTCTTACTTGACTAAAATCCTTCCCTGCTCAGAAGTTCACTTTTTATCCTGGCATTCAACTGTTCCTTTTCTTTAGGACATGGGAACACCTACCACATGAGGAAAACAGGAGGTACCACAAGGAGTGTGTGGAGTAGGTTCCTGGCTGGCAACACAGAAAACAGGAACATTCTTCACTTGCTTGCTCATTAACAAAAAGAGTGAATGCTGCTGTGAGCTCCAAAGCCTCTGTTATCACTGTGGCTGATCTTAGGTGAACAGCCAGCAGCAAAATGAACTTTCCAGGGCGGTTGAATATCAAATAAATGTGGGTTGTCTGGACTAGAGAACAGCGCCATTACCACTTATCTTGTTATGACAAAACAAGTTAGCATATTCATCATTCTTTGCTTGATAAATGTAAGCAGACACCAGGGGTATGTAGGGACATAACAATTTTCTTCTCCTCATTTCTCAAAAGTAGCAAAGCTAAATATCTTCTCTGCAAGTGAAGTATATCCTAAAATTAGAAAAACAGAGACTGAGGAAGGGTTTCTGGGACTTAAGTTTTCTAATTAAGTAAGGGGAAGAACTGGTCCTTTCATCCTTCTTGCTCTCCTACATGTAAATTGTCAACAGGTAGATGAAAAGCGGGTTGTAGTTATGAAACAGGGAGCTGAGATAAATCCAAGAAAAATAAGGAAAAAAAAAAAAGAAGCTACTGAGCTGAAAGAAGTTGAACTTCAGTATTAAAGTAATACTACATAGTGTGGTTCCAAGACTTGCCTGAATTATGGCAATACTCTTGCCTTCACAAGTGGGTGTATCTTTTCTTTGAATTCACTGATCTATATGTCTGCAAGTCACTTTTGTCATTCTCCCATCATAGACACTTGCTTCCATAACATCCTAGCTCCAGTGTCCTCGAGTAGTAGACACCCTATAGGCTTCTTTACTATGTATTCATACCAGAGAAAAGCAGTAGAAAAGGAAATTTTTAGTTTTGCCTACAGGCAGATGATGACCTGAGTAAGTGTAACTGGAAGCCACCATCCCCTGGCTGGCACGCACATTCCACTTAAAAGCAATATGCCAATATGACTATTTCTCAAAACAGTCTGTGAATCTCCCTATAGCAGAAAGAAAATGGAAATTACATCCATTTGAGCCAAATAACAATGGTCACAAACATTTGGCCCATGCTAGAAAAATCTTCATCAGTATTACTCCCAATAGCAAAGCAGACAATTCAGAACATCTATGCTATACAATCACTAAAAAGAAGAGGCAGTGAGAATGGCAGGACTGCACTGCAGAGAAAAATGTGATGATTCGCAGAAAGCAGGATTAGGAAAACCTGAAACTTCAAGGAACAGATTAAGAAAAAAGCAGTGTCATTTGGCTGCTATTCTGAATCTTCAGACTATATTAGAAAACTCTCTTTAACTTCTGTGCTGCTGCTTTTTCTAAAGTATGCAAAGTAGCTTTAAACTTATCTCTTATCACTTATCTCTATGCTTGCTGTATATGGAATTTTCCAGAGGAATTTGTCTAGCAGATGTTTTTAAGTAGACTTGGTTAAAAGCATGAAGAAGCCCCAGAAGGGGAAATAAATAACAGTGTTGTGACACTAGGAACCCAGTTGTTGTGGTTTGATGAAGAAAGATAACCAAATCTCCTGAGCAGGAGTGTTTTGGTGGTCTCACTAAAATCTAAGATGGAGGAAAACAAGCTGGACTGAGTCCAGGCAAGCATGAGTATTGCTTCATATACCTTCTTATTCACCACTCTTCAGTGTCAGCTTTTTAGCAGCACATGCTATGTATCTGGAAAATAAAACATCCGGAAAAAGATATCATCCAACTGGAAACTAAGAATGAAAAGCTGAGGTCTGTGGGCCTTTAATATGGAAAGCATTTATCCAACAGAGCAGTTCTCAATTTCACTACTAAAGATAGTGGCAAGAGACACAGAGGGGCAGGGGAGGAGAAGAAATTGGGCACTCTGCACATTTCATGGTATCTATATAGCTTATTTCTTCTAGGCTGAGGAAGTGAAATGCCTGGAAGAGGAAATGAAGAAATTCTACAGGAAAGTTTGTAATGATTTCCCCCTCTTAGTTTTCTCACAGAAGAAGATGACCTGAACTCTTAAAGATAAAACAAATGCTCTACAAATTCTCATATAACTCAACTTCTTGTCAAAAAGGTCTTCTCTTAAGCATGCAAAGCTCTTAAAAAAAACTTCCTATGGACCAATTTAATATAATTAGTTCCATCCGATCTGCACAACTCCAGCACTGATTTGCTGCTTTTGCAATACCAGAAGGAAAATTGAGCATGACTGAACTCTTTTCCTGCAATGTCATGTTGCTGTATAAATACTAACTGGCTTCAGGCTACAACACTGGGCTGCCCTTTGAGTCCAGGTTCTCCTGCATGGGGTGGCCTCTCTCTTGGGCCTCTTTGGAGATGCAATGAATGGACACTGTGGGTGGTAGGTTCCCACAGTGCTAACGGCCACAGAAAAAAATGAAGTAAGACAGAGGGCAGGGGAGGAGGAAAAAGAAAGTAGGACCAAGAAGTGGAAATCTATTATATGTCCACAAAGCTCAAAAGGAAAGAATAAACAAAGAACTATTATTCCTTCTGTTGCTGCTTTCTTTTCTTTTTTCAGTAGTTAAATTTTCTCTGTGGTTTTTTTACTAGATATTTTTCACCTTCCTGTCTCCTGATCTTTCTTTATCAAAAAAAATACCATGTTGAGATCCACTCAGGCTTAAAAATGATGAAAAGAGCCGTGCTGTACTTATCCTCCCAAGTGTCCCTATGTGGAGAGGCACTTCCCTGCTTCCCTGCTGACTGTAGGCTGGGCTGTTAAGCCAGGTAGCAAACACATGGCATGGTGCACTTCACCTCAGCAACCATGCTCCCTCCTCCACTTGACCCTAGATCACCAAAAATCGTGGAGCAGGGACATCACATGTCCTTTTGAGGAATCCCCAGCTCCCTGTTTCCAGGCAGTGGGTGAGGACTGAGCCAAAGCCACCTGAGGAGATGTCATGGCAGACATCAATATCTGCTGGTAGCAGCTTCCCTGCCCAGAGATGCATGTGAGAGGACAGATGATGTTTATCATCACAGGCATGTGATTGAACGGAAACACAGCTAAGCTGGGTCCTGCAGGTTCATTACAAACAAAAGCCTCACAGTGATTAAAAAAAGTGCCTGGGGATTCAATGTGCTTAGAAACAAAGGCCTGAGTCCATGTCAACGTGCTCAAGCCAGCAGCGTTTTCTAAATGACAAGTGACTGTGGATAACTGGAAGACCAAGTGCAATGCTGAGACATCTCAAAAAGGCCTGCTTCACACTCTGAAGCAGTTGCTGCCTGTGCAACCAGGGAAGAGACAGACACCTCCAGAGGATCACCACATCTGGCTGTCATGATTCTCTAGACACTCATCATGCAGCCGCTTCAGCTGTGCCTGGTGGGTACCTCCTCCTTGGCATTCAGCCCAGACCAACTGCTGAGCCTTTTCATGACTCATGCTGGGCAAGGGGAAGCCAGGACTTTGGGAAACCTGATTTCTCCAAAGCATCTCAAGTTGAACATTTACTCTGGTCAGTAATTTGACCATTATTAAAGGGAAAACCCTAATGAGCTTATCAGACTGAGAATTTACATAGAGCAAGTAGGCAACATGGTTCATGTCTCCTGGCCAAATGGAGAATTTCTTGTATTAGCAGCAAGAAAAAGAAGTGATGAATATCCAGGGCATACACGCAGAAGTAAAAAAAGGAACGGAGGGATTAAAAAAAGCATGTCTGATAATGTTTCAATTTATTTGTGAAGCTTTGTTTTACATTTTTCTAAATGAGGAATTAGTTTTATATAACAGAGATTCCAGGAGATCCTATTATTCTATCATAACAGTTAAATTTACAGTACTTGAAGGTTTCCTTCTGCTTCTTGAGATACCTCCCAGGAGAACCTGGCACTGGAATGCTTGATTCAGTAAACACTTAATTTTGTAGTATAACCTTCATTCCAGCAAATGTGTATCCTATGGTTATTTTTACAAAAGAAGAAATTTTGAATTATCTTTCTGCATGGTATTTTTCAGTAAGTTGAAAAAAACATTACTTGCCCTAAAAGGAAATTTTCAAAGATAATAAATTTTGTGAGTTATTAAAGTATAATTAAAGGAATACAAAAAGGGATTATTTTCCATGCAGGATGAATGACATATTATTGAACCATGTACCAATAAGGAGAATCAACTGTTTGATTAACTCACTAGCTTTGTCCCAAGTAGGGTATCCTTTGAGAAAATACCCTCTGTATAGCAAAAGCAGGACCTAGACAAAAGGTGGATTCTTACAAATAGGTTTTAAATGTTAAAGCCAAAGCTGCTTTACCCAGTCCTTCCTCATGAGTTCAGTTAAAGCTGTGTGTGCTAAACCAACTATTTCCAATGAAGCATGTGCTTGGTTGAAAAATAGTCTCTTAAGGCAAACTCTTGATTTTGAAAACTGTAAACTCAGAAGGGGAAACAGCCCCTAAACAAATTGTATACAAAGAAATGAACTTTACAACATACTGCTTTCTAATGCAGGGTTGTAACAGCAATTTCATCCTTCCCGTCCAACAACAGTCACGCTTTGTAAGTACACTATGTTTGTTTCTTTACATCATTTTATAACAAACATACCAGTTAGCTAACATACAATCTCCCTTCCTATTACCATTGTCATCCTTTATAAACAGAATCGAAAAGTCTGACTGGAGAGAATTGTTTGTAAACCATTGTAAACAATTCCCTTCTTCAATGAAATAATCTCTTTTCTTAGGTATTAAGTACCACAGTCCCAGTTTCTCCCTTCACCCCTATTAGGAAAGATCAAAGTAAACAACAGAAAGGGAAGAGAAAAACCCACCAAGCTCTAGGCCAGCTTAACCTAAAGAACTAAACATAATCTTAAAGAAGTTAATTGAAACAGTGTGGTAGCTTCTCTGATTAGCTTAAGGAAATACTGCAGGCTTCCATCTCAAAAGCACATAAGATTTCAAATTAATCTGCATTCATATAAAGAAAAGATGCTGCATTACGGACCAATTTAAATTTGTATAAGTATCTCATAATAGATCACTATCCAACCTTTTCATAATTTCAAAACTAAAAAGAGAATGTAATGGAGATTAAAAAGAGATCTGCCTTTCTTCCTGTGGAGCCTTTGCAGTGGTACTTCCAGTGCTGCCCTGTGCTGGACAGAAAAGTCTGCTGTTACGGGTGTAGAACATATCTATAAGGGAGTCTCTGTATGATCCCAAAAAAGAGGAAAAAAACCCCTTTGATTTGTGAACTAAATAGTAAATAAAATTTATACTTCCCATCAGTCAAATTCTGACAATGATCATCACAGCTAGATGAACTGAATTTAGATTCATCATTTTGCCACTGTGCAGAGTAAAATTACATTGTCTGATGAAATTTTAACCTTAGCAATGACAAATTATACTGCCCACAGTAAGGGCATCTTGGCCCTACTCCACGTGCCATATCAGACAATGAAGTTAACAACACCAGGGCAATATTTTATCTGTGGAAATAGGCCAACCAATGAATGATACACATCTGAATTTCCTCATTTCCTTCTACAGAAGAATTTATTATTAATTGTAAAAATACAAAGGATCTAAGTGAAAATACGTAGGACTGTTGGTTAAATTGTTTCAAATCACCACAACTATCTTAAGAGAAAGAAAAGATGAGAGAACTAACTGGAATTCATTACATTATAAGGACTAAGCACACCATTCTCAAGTTACTATTTTCAGACTTGTACACATAATAGGACAAGAGGGCAAAGGTAGAAATTAAAGAAAAACAAATTCCAGCCACCAGGAAGCATTTTTCACATGAGAATCATAAATGTTGGAATGCTCTATCAAGTAAGGTTAATGAGGCTAACAGCTAGAAGCCAAGGAACATAAAACTAGATGGCATCATGGGTGGATGACAAAAGTAGGAAGCAATTTTGCAATTATCCTGAAAGCAAGAATGCTTCCATTGCTCTTTGCATACCAGCATATGTACAGGGATGCATTTGCCTTTTAGTTATATCTGCAAAATCTGATAACCAATCCTAGGGGAACTATACAGCATCAGTATCAGGATAACCTGGACTCTGGGCTTCATGGAAGGTATGTAAAAATGAGTAAGGAGGCCTTGACTGGATCTGATTCGAAAGCTAGCTTTGTTTTTTTCTGATTTGCTGTAATTTGCAATCTTTTCATATTCAGTTATGGTTTTACCTAACCACATAATACCTAGGAACCTGAAAATATCTATTCCTGAAATCATTCTCATGGAGTAACAAAGATAACAATTTCATTGCATCACTCTCTGACAGATGCTGTGTTAAATTCTCATTATGAATCATGTAGGAAACTACCATCCAAGAAAATTAACACAATATACCTTAAATGTGTTTAAAATATGTATTTTGATAAGTGTCGGATGAAATTTCAGTTAAAGAGATGTGGGGTTTTGGTGACAACCCCCAGTGCTATTTACCAAATTTTTAAGTTAGATGGCACACTGCCAAAGTCTCAGAATCATGCTTCAGCAAGAAGAGATAATACAATACTTGGACATATAAATTGAGTAGCACTGATAATAAGGAGGTTGTGCAATTTTCTCAGTTAAGACTAATGAAATGCTTTGCTGACAATTTCAGGTATGAATGGAAGAGGATTTGGAGAAAAGATATAAGAAATGGCCAAAGACTTGGAAAAAGATCTTCTTCAGGGACAAAATGCAAGTGGCTAATCTACGTAGCTGCCTAAGAAGAAAGTGAGAATAGAGGTTTAAGGTGGATACCACTGTCATCAGTAATGGTGGCACACATCATGGACGTGTCACTCAGCCCCATGTCCAGCCTTGTAATGCTCCAAAATGGGTTAAAAACTACAAGCCACCCATCTATCCACCACAAGCATCTACATCACTAAACTAATAAATCTGAGCTCTACTTTACAAAGGTTAAAAAAAAGGTTCAGAGACAAATTTTAAAGCGAAATCAATGTAGTCTAAAAATCTGTGCTTGTTTGTTGTAAGAGCAGTCAACCACTGCAACAACTTACCATGGGCTGTGATGATGCTCAAACATAAAAAAAAAAATACAGGTGGGATCTTTCTCAAAATCCAGCACCATAACTCAAACATGAATTAAAATCAGGAAATTCTCACAGCCTAAGTTATAAATGTTAGTCTTGCTCATACATTACATGTTTTTCTTTACACCAGTATGGCACATGAATCCAGTGTATTTATCAAACTGTACTTTCAATTGATGATAGGCAAATGAGAGAAAAGGACCAAACAATTCAGTGCTGTACAAAGAAGTGTAATGTGGTGGAGTGTCATAGGACTGAAATGAGTAAAATTCCCAGTTGGCTGCTTGCATGATCATTATTTAAGTCAAACCCCAGACATAACTTCACTGGTTGATAATGAATGTAGGTGACCAGTCTGGGTACATACTATGACTCACTCTACCAGGAACCTATTCTGAACTTCTGATCCAAAGGAATTAAAAATTGAACCTGCTTGTAGTAAAACATTTCTTAGCTGAGACAGAGAGATACGACATACAGCTACAAACCCAGGAAAGTAAAAAAATGTATATAATGTTAAGTCACTGATTATTACCTGAGGGAGGCTTCAAAAGCACCACTTCAGTAACGATTAACATGAAACCCCACTGTCAGCACACACAGGCAGCACTTCTATTAATTGTTACCCTGAACATTAAATTCAGTCAATCCTATTGTGTTCTGTTGCATCTCCCAGCAATCAACAGAAAAGGCTGAATGCTTACAGCCTGCTCCAAAGAGTGCTCAAATCCACTGATTTGAAGGGTGTCTCAACAAATATGCTACAGCTTTTAAGCTGACTAAAAACATTAGACCATTTGATAAAACCAACTAAAACTAGAATTTTCTTTTGAAGACACCATGCTGTTCTACTTAAAAGCTGGTGGCAAAAAATGGCTCTCATAACACTGCAGTTAATCATTACAGAACAGTTAAGCTGGGTAAGTATTGTGTTCTTCAGCCTTAGTTATTTAGACTCAAAGCAACTGGTCACATGCCCTTAGTAATTAGACAGAACCCATCTGATAAAACACCAAGATCTCTCACTGCTAAGTCTTTACAAAGCATGCTGAATATGCTCTTTGGAAATGTGTGACATGTGGGGACGAGTCTAATGCAGCATGTAGAAATATGGATTCAAAAAGCCAGTTTCAAATGACCTACCTTGGATACTGTATCTGCCCTGAATAGCATGGGTTGCAGCATATTTGTAGAACCTGCCAGAGGAATTCATCAGGCAAATTATAGCTGCAGAAACACAAGGCTTACCGAGTGTAACTTTTACTCTGGCAAGGCAAGAAGCTCAGTAACCTGCAGTTAGAGAAATCAGCAGGCAATACAGCATGCTACTGTAAGTGTGAGAGGATGTAACATTTCTTTCCCTGTTATTTTCAGAGTTGAAGTGTTAAAGATGATGCAATTGAAAGCACAGAATCACAGAATTATTTGGGTTGGAAGGGACCTTAAAGACCATTAGTTCCCACCCCCCTGCCATGGGCAGGGATATCTCCCACTAGACCAGGTTGCTCAATGCCTTGTCCACCTCCAGACAGGGGGCATCCACAGCCTCTCTAGGCAATCTGTTCCGGTGTCTTACCACACTCACAGTAAAGAAATTCTTTCTCATATCCAACCTATATCCAGCCTCTTCCAATTGCATCCATTACTCCTAGTCCTGCCATCCTGTGCCCTATTAAAAAGTCCTACCCCAGCCTTTCTGTAGGCCCCCTTCAGGTACTGAGAAGCTACTATGAAGTTCAACTGAGCCTTNGAACTGGACACAGTACTTCAGGTGGAGTCACACCCGAGCCAAGTAGAGGGGCAAAATCACCTCCCTTGACCTGCTGGCCACCCTTTTCTTGATTCAGCCCAGGATTTGGTTGACCTTCTTGGCTGCAAGCACACACTGGCAGCTCATGTTGAATTTGTCATCCACTGATACCGCTAAGTCCTGTTCAGGACTGAATTCAAGACACTCTCCATCCAGCCTGTATCTGTGCTTGGGATTGCCCCGACCCTGGTGCTGGACCTTGCTTGCTCTTGGTCTTACCGAACTTCATGAGGTTGGCATGAGCCAACCTCACATGCCAGTCAAGGTCCCTCTGGATGGCATCCCTTCCCTCAGCTGTGTCAAATGCACCACACAGCTCAGTGTTGTCCACAATTGTTGTACTGAATGCTAACAAGGAGAAAATGGTTAACAGCCCGGTTACACACTAACAAGAAGAATGAGTTCCTTATCCCCCATATGCTTGGCCAGGCCAAGAGCATCTTTGGCATCATGCAGACTCGGGTACCGTGGCTGCAGGAGGACCATCAGCACAGGGATTCCCTAGCTAGTCTAATTAGTCACTTCCTAGTTAGCCAACCACGGCTGTCACCTTTAGGTTATATTTTAAGACAGTCTGTATGGCTTTGCTCTTGTTGAGGCAGATGAACAGCTTGATGCTCATTCTTGTAAGAGGAGCTCAAGCTTCTGTGGGTCTACAGCGGCCGGCATTTTCAGGTCTCCCATAGGCTCAGTGGTGAGCTCTGTTCCACAGCTGGATTCCTTAGGGAGCTGCTGGAGCTTCCCCTTTCCTCAGGTCTCCCAAGTTTTCTGGTATTTGTCTTACTGCTTTTGGACAGATCTCCTGATCAAAAGGTCAGAAGTCTTTCCTGCTTGTGCTCTGGAGCAGTGTCTTTGTGTACATTGCTCATTTGAAAGACACAAGGGACAGATGACGTTACTAACCAGACCCTCTGCAAAGGCTATTTAGACTATCTAAAATTACATTTGGTTCTGAAATGAAAGAAAAAAAGGAAATTTCTTCACGCTGTGGCAAAGCTGAGTTGGTCTTTCATGCAAAAAAGGATGGAAGAAAAAAAAAGCAACAATCTTGTACATCTATTTTAATTCACAATTTTCCCATGTCCTTTTGCAGGAAAACAGTACTCCCTTTTGACAGCAGGCAAACTTGGAAGTAGGAAGACACAGTAGAAATTCTGAGATTGAACAGTGAGATTTCTGCAGCTGAAACAACTTCAGGGTAATCAGATCATGAAAAGACAACAGAAAAGTCTCAGGCCTGACTTCTCAGCTACTGAGGATAGGACTTCCCTCAAAGAAAAGAGTAAGTTTATGTTTACAGAAAAGCTGCAAGCAGTAGGGGATCTTGAGATGAGAGCTGAATAGTCTTAGCAGGGTCCCTGTCCCTCTTTAAATAAAAAAGTCCTATTCTTCTGGATGTACAAAAATGGGTTTGGGAAGCTGACATTTCTACATAGATGAGTGGATCACCATGGGGTTGCCCATTGTCTCCATGGAACACTGTAATCTCTCCACAGATATGTCTGCAGGGTAAGCAGTGAGACCACTCGGCATATGGATTTTCCTATCCTTTTATCTCTTGAGATGGAGAAGCTTTAATTTCCTCAAATTAATTATGCTGTTCTATGAAGTTATATGTCTTTGTCTTAATGGAACATATTTTTCAAAGCCTAATGAATGATTGGTAGACTCCAGGCTAAGAATACATGGCAGGGGCAGATCTCTGTCTATCTCTCATCCATAACAAGTGGTGGCTGCTCTTCAGTTCCTCTCTCCTTGTTTACACATGTTACTAGCTAAAAGGAAGACAGTGACTGATAAATGACTAACGTGGAAATAACATTAAATGAAACAACTTGAAGAGGTAATAAAAATTACATCATTCCTAATTTGAAATGGTGCACTTCCAATGAAGCAGCTGACAAACTTGGAGTTCACCTCATGGAAACAGGATTCTATCTACAAAGAGCTCTCAACATGCCAGTACGATGTTTCTGACTGCCTGTGATTCAGTCACAGCAATTGCTGTATTTTTTTCCTAGGGAAAAAAACCAACAGAGCAGTTGGTTCAAAGCATGAAACCCTGCATACCTATTAAGCAGCACAGGACCATGCAAGCGTCTTGCTGTAGGGCTCACAGGGATTCCTTACTCAGACAAATTCAAGACTGCGGGTCCCACCTTCAAAGTGATTTATGATACAGCCTCAAGCCACCAGCTACCTTACTAATCATCCATCTAAACAACATGACCCTATGTAGTATTGTGTCCCTAAGGGACAATACAAACCTTAAGCAAGAGATTAGAGTTGTGAAAGCAGAGGTAACATTTTCTCCAAGTTCTCTGACATCTTAGGCTATAGAACGTACCTTGTCAAGAATGGTTATATCTTGTCCCCTTGAAGGCACAAACAGGATTATAATGGACAAGTAACAACAAAGAGTTTAAACTTTAAACTTTTTTTCTTACAGCAAAAAGTAATCATATTTGTATTGGAGAGGAAGCATAAAATGTTTGTATCTTAAATTGATGGCATAAATTCATCAAAGGCAAACAATGGTAAAAATAGATTTTTCCAGACTGTTCCTCTGTCCATTGATCAAACAAGATTATTGAAATAATCCTTCCTTGGAAGGGATTCAGGTATAGGTAGTTTGATGTGTGGAAATAGTACCATATTTCACTCCCTTTGAGTTTAATTAAGTCTAGTTACTCAGGGGAAAGGAGTATTAATCCCTTTACTCCCTGGAACACTGAAAAGATGGAGTTGCAAGAACTTCTCCCCTTTTTCTCTGCAGGTGGGGCAAAAGCTAAGCAGACTGCCCTTCTTTTTTTTTTTTTCTAAAGGCATTATTAATAGTGTCATAAAGCTTCATAACAGCAAAACAGTGATCCATCAAACAAATCAAATCTATTGCCATAGACAAGAACTGGAAAAGCCAGAAATAAACCTAGAATGGAAGTCACAGTGAATAACAACTGATAAACCCTAGTTCACATCAAATGAGGACAATTAAACCTCTTACCTTCTACTACTTATCCTTCCATGACTTTATTCCAAAATCGGAAGGTAAAAAAGCACATTTTTTCAATTCTTCACATCTAACCACTCCTTCTCTTGGGAGAAGGAAGAATTTGAAGGAGATGCACTGCAGTGTTCACACTCTCCAAGAATGGATCAAAGTACAATTGGAGAGGGCAGCATAAGCCACCAGAAACACAGTATGTAGCCGAGTGCTACATACTCTAGTCACTGTCCTCTCCTTGGGAAGGAATATATTTTCTAACACTTAGGCACAACAAAGAGGACTACTAAATGTTTTTTGATGCTGTGATTTAGCAATTTGGTTTGTGTCCAGTTGCTATTTCCATTTATTTACATGCTTATTTTTGTCCTTTATTTGGTTGATATACATATCAACAAATAGGGCAAAGAATGCCACAAAATGTCACATAAAGCTTAAAACAAAACTATCAGGAAGGGGTTTGGTTTTCTTTGCCATGCATTTGCTGCTTGGGTGGGTGACATGGCAAGACTGTTGCAAACCAAGACACAAATGTTCCAAATGCTAAATGACTTTTTCTGCACCTAATAGCAAACCAGCTCAGCTCTATTTAAACCCTACTCAGGTGAAACTACCCAATACACTGATGCACATGATAAATGACAGTGGGCTCTGATTTCCAGACAGCCAATGTCACAGTCTGAGGAACACATGCTCTGTGCCTACATCAGCGTACTAAGTAGTCCTATGCCCTGCAGCTTAACAATCTGTTCTGTTTCACTGTCAGAATGATCCCCTACAAGTATGTTGCTTTGGCCAGGGAGCTTCCACTTGCTTTGCTTCAGCAAAGACATTTTTGGGCATGTAGTAGGAGTCAGTATAATGTAAGGACCACAGTCAGTCTCTAAGGGACCATTCTGTTTTGGAAACCAAGGAGGCTCATTACCAAAGCTAATTATTGTTATGCACATGGCCAGACTGTGCCAATTGACCATAAGTGTAGAGAATTCACCTGGGATTATGCAGTTTACTGTATGGGACGCAATCAGAGAGGGAGCAGCCAATGGTCTCTAGAAAGTTGAGAGATAAGTTGAGGTGTCAGTGAATGAAAAACTCAACGTGAGCCTAGAGAGGCTGTGGAAGTGTTTAAGGCCAGGCTGGATGAGGCATTGAGCAACCTGATCTAGTGGGAAGCATTCCCGCCCATGGCAGGAAGGTTGAAACTAATGATTGCTAAGGTCCCTTCCAACCCAAACCATTCTATGATCCTGTGATTCTAAAAGACGCGCTGGCTACCTCATGGGCACATAGAGAGGACAAAAGATTTGGGCAACTTTCTACCTACTCTTTCCACGCACATGTAAAGTACCTGGGCAAAGCTCAGCTTCAGCCACATACAGCAAGGGAAATGCCTAAATTTCCCCCTTCTTCCAGCCAGCACCAGTCGAGATTTTCCAAGTGTCATCCAGAGAAGTTTGGGTCTTTTCCAGCAGACTTCTTCTCTGGCTGCCGGCTCGGAGAGATATGCAGGCTTCCCATGCTCCGTGGCCCCAGCGGCTATTCCCAGCCCTGAGAGGGAGCGACATTCCTTTCTGCCCACTCCCTTTGCTGCAGCTCAGCCTGGGACATGCCGGCAGCCCCGATGAGCAGCTCGGGTCTCTTCCCGGAGCTGCTCCCTGGGGTCTCCACACATGTGCTTGGGGTGCCATGAGACTCAGACTAGGTGGAAGGACACCAATTACACGGGGTCAGCAAAGGCTGCGACTCAAATGTAAAAATGCCTTTCTTCATCTGTTTGCAGCATGCCCGGAGACTGCAGAAGCAGAGCAGTAGGACTTGACACTGCTGAGAGCACGGCACGCAGGAGCACAGGGAAAGTCTGCTAAGATTTCCCAGTTTCTCATCCCTGCCTTAGGAAACGAATCTGCCCCCCACAGCTGCAAGGCAGAGCAAGCGTGGGCAGGACCTGACAACGGAGACTCCTGTGGTACAGGCAGCGAATTGCCAATGACTTTTTTTTCCCCACCCTTTTTTCCTTCTTTTTAATAAATTCCCGGTGAAGAGCAGGTTTGTTTCCAAGTCTGCATTTCTGCAGGAGGCTGAGGCGTGCAGTGAGGGGGTCAGATTCCTGCCCAGCCCAGAGCTGCAGTATCATGAAGATGGGGACAGACAGGAGTTCAAAGAGCCACACTGGACATCAGTGTTCACAGCCTCTGAACTTTGGAATAAGAATTAAACATGAAGTAGCTATTTTTCTTTTTTTCTGATGACACTAACAAAAGGGAAGAAAAAAACCCCACAAACAAACCTATTTGTAGAATAAGCCAAATGGAAATCTTATGCTGTATCCAAGATATTTCAGTTTGCCTGACATCCCTTTTTTGTACACAGCTTGATGATATAGTCAGAAGGTAACTTTGACAAGCAAAGAATGCTTAAAAGCCAGGTGAAATATAAAGGAAAAGTACAGCTGGAATACGGAATTTTTTACTTGGCTTCATTAAGTAATGGTGAGAGGAGCTGTAGCTAAGATCTGCCAAAAATAAGCCCAGCCCTATTTATCTTAATGATCTTTACTTGCTAACTTCAGAAAGCTACTTCAAAATAAAGGTTGGGATCACTTATGAATAAATAGGATGCCTGAAATATCCCAGTAAGATTACATCAATAGTCACTGATATGATGACCTAAATGTTCTTCTGATCTCTAAAATAAAAATAGAAGTAATTGGTAAATTTGTACTGAAAACTGTTGTCTTTTATTCTTTATTCTTTACAAAAAGTCCTTTTTTGAGAAACTCTGTCAGGAGAAGAAAAGCCAAATAACACCGCCCTTCCAATTAATAGAATCATAGAGTGTTTTGACTTGGAAGGAACCTTAAAGACCATCTAGTTCAAACCTCCCTGCCCTGGATACCTTACACAAGACCAGCTCTCTCAAAACCCTATCCAGCCTGGCCTTGAACACTTCCTGGGATGGGGCATCCATAGCCTCTCTGGGCAACCTGTTCCAGTATCTCACCACTCTCACACTAAAGAATTTCTTTCTGATATCTAATTTAAATCTCCCATCTTTCAGTTTAAAATAGTTACCATAATCCTATTGCTATACTCTTTTGTAAAGAATCCCTCTTCACCTTCATTCAGAAGTCTTCGGTCCATTTTGAAATTCTGTCCTGGACCTCTTAAAACACAATTTTACACACAATTCCACACAATTTTAAACTTGCAGGTGTGCCCAATTGGCTTGCACCTGGCCTGCTGCTCAGCCTTCCACTGTCCCATGGGATGCACTGAGACCTGCTGCTGTGGTGGCCTTGGGTCTGGCTCCCCACCCCATCCCAGGGGAGACCTGGGGCCAGCTGGCTGGCCACACAGGCACAGAGCCAGCTCCTGGTGCAGCTGCACAGACTTCTCTGGCAGAGAGGTGTGAAACTCGCTGTGTAGGAAAATGTCCATGAGAAATGGGGCTTCCCCTTGGCTTGGGATAAGCCATGCCTGTGCCTGGTCATGGGCAACCTGCACCTGTGGGACAAAGTCCTAGCCTCTGACATCCCAGCCTGGCCTTGGCCTGTCTCCATCCCCATTGCTCTTCCCACCTTTACAAGGCTGTGTCTGACTCCAGTGACCATCCCTAAACCTGCTGGGTTCTGTAGAGAAGTGCAAGGAGGGGAAGGACCCTGCCTGCCTTCCTCACGGATTCCAGCCTCCATCTCCAGTCTCCCAGGAGCAGCATCCTGCACTGCCACTGAGGAAATCATATCTGCACCTTCTCTGGTTTCCAGGATGTCAGGTCAGAAAATGTCCAGGTGTGGTCAGAAAACAGAGCAGCCTTGTGAAAAGGGGCTACAAACTGAAACATGCGAAGTTTCATCTCAACATGAAGAAAAACTTCATTACTTGGAGGGTGACAGAATACTGAAACATTCTGACAGAGGTGATGGAGTTTCCACCTCTGGAGACATTCAAAACCCAATTGGACACGTTCCTGTCCAAACCTGCTTTGGCAGGGGGATCGGACTAGATGATCTCCAGAGGTCCCTTCAAACCCCAGCATTGTGTGATTCTGTGAAATACCGCTAACTGTTGAAGGGGGAAAACTGTACTGCAGAACCAAGATTCAGATAAAGTATGTGCAGAAAAGTGCAAAATTTGCTCATTCACTTTTCCATGAGATCTTTTTCCTTGCTACACATAGCTTTAGGGTCTGAAAACAAGGAGCTACACCAGCATGGCCGTGACTCACTGCAGCACCCTCAGCTTCCAGCTGGACAAAAAAGGGCACGTGAAAATCAACAGCGTCAGTCCTTAGTCACTCAGAAATGTTTGCATGATAAAAATCACATACTTTCACTGGGAGCTGAGTCAACTGCTGCTGTCAACTAGCTGCTGCCATTTTAAAGAAAATAACTGTTGATAAACATGAGAAAATACTGCAGATTTCACTGTGCTTTTTGCTCCCTTGAGCAGACAAGGTACTGTGAATAGTGCAAAGCATTATTTTTCAAAGGGAGAAGGGTTTAGAGAAGAGATGCTGCCTTCTTTGGCAAGCAAAGATATTGTAACTGTAAGCTACTAAATTAACTTTGAACTCTCTCAAGATCTTGGACTGCTTTGACACAATACAAAGAATGTTCCACTCCTTGACCAAATTTTTGGCTTGGAAAAACAAAAGCAAAGAACTAAGAGAGAATAGTCTGGTCTCAAACAAGAAATACATTACTGCAAGAAGAAAAAGAATCTACTGATACAAATTGTGCTCTGAACTACTGAATTAAAATATATGTAACACATATGTTTACTCATACTATAACTGAGTAAGCCACAATGATCCTTTACATTTTGGGAAATGTAATCTGTTTGGACTTATAAAATGTTTTGTTGCACAAAATTTAAAAAATACACGGTAGATTTAGTACGGCAACGCTTAAAGACTTCCTGTGGTGCAATTGCTACACAATAAAACCCAGATGTGCAAATTTAAATGCTTAAAGAAAAGCAATACTGAATTTTTGAAGTGGCTTCAGCTACTTTCAGAGCAAGATGACAAAAATAACAAGATCAATTTATTACATGACAGTTTACTTTTTCAGTGTTCTTATCTCTTAGTATCTACATTTTAGCTTCTTAGCAGTATGGGAAGCTTACAGAACTGTCTTCCTACTGAACACAGCATGATTATATGACATGCCATTTAATAACTCTTAAAAAAATAAATTGTTCAGAATATATTATTGCAGGCATTCACTGAGCATGCTTCTGATCTAGAAAAAGGGAGCAAAGAATGTATGTGTGGCTTTGCACTGAGCCACACACAGAGCACAGACATGTGCAAGAACTTCCCTCTCCTCATCACGAACTCCAGGGAGACACAGCACATTGCTTTTGGTGTCACTTGTCTTTAGATCTTGAGTAACTTGAAGCAGTGTTAGCATGACTGTGTAGAAAGAACAGTCTCTAATTTAATCCACACAGGCATAGCAGAAATGGCTCTTAAAGAAATCTTCCTGTGAAGAATGATTAACTGATAAGCAAATACAATGAGTATTGATTTCAAAGGCATGTCAGAAAAAAAAAATCAAAGAAGAATCTGGGGAATAAAAAAAGGAAAGAGATATCTTAGGAAACTCGCATTGAGGAGTGGAGAAGACAGGCTACAAGAAAGAAATGACCAGGAATGAGGAACTTAAAAGTTTCCATTTCCAATAGTTGCAGTGAGTGTTTTTCTGACATCAGGCAATATAGAAAGGTAAAACTCCGGCTCTGATAAAAGGAACAACAAAAATGCCATTTGGGTAGCTTGTCTGCCGCTCATCTACAGAACAATGGACACTCATCATGGAAACATCACTGCCAGATCAAGGCACAGCTGTAGCTGTTGGTGAAAGTGAGAAGTTCTGCCTTATATAGCTGCCTGGATGCCACCTTCTTCTCCTAGTTTTTAAATGGAGCTGCCTCTCCTCACAGCTCCATGACTGAACACAGAAGAGTGCTCTCTGAACTACACAATAACTCTACTCTTCCAGTGTTCAAATAAAATGATCAGGTACATTGGGAGGCTACTCCAAAAGCTACTTTTTTTACAAGGTATCATTCTTCCCATTTTATTACAGAACACCACTCTTACTCAAAGGTGAGACAAACTGTAGACTTATTTAAACAGGCACAAATAAACCATGTCTATCAGTGTGGAAATTACTCTAATGAAGTTATTCCAAAATAAGAAATCCATTTTTCTTTGGAGAAGGTGGATCTCCTAAGCAGATCTATTTCTGAAGCAATGCACAGGCAGGGAGCCTGATATATCCTGGAACAGGTAGATTCAATTTGTATGTGCTAAGTGGCTGAAGAAATTGCTCCTTAAGATTGACAGTTTATTTCTAAATCACCTGGGCAATACCCATGCACTGTCCCACTTTGCATACAGTGCATACATACTGGTGCATACATTCCCAGTGATCATGCCCAGCAGGATGAGCCGAGTGATTATTCCATCCTGATTTCTATCAGCCTGGAAACCCTATGTCAACATAAAAAGTTCCCTCATTTCAACCAGACAAAAGATTCCAGATGGAATAAAACAGACACATCCAAGAAAACCTGGATGGAAGATAGTTACAGTGCACCAACACATTTTAACTTGGAGCATTAACTTAGGCACCTGTGTCAACAATCTAATTTCACTATGAAGGCAACAGAACACATACATAGTGCTGCTGGCATTACACTCTCTTTTTTAGTATTACTTCTCCCTCTTTGATGCAATTCCCTTTAACATATCCCTTTACAGTGTCACAGTAGTCAAGAAAAAATATATCTCATGCACTACTTTGACTCTGCTTGCTTTCTATACAAATTCCTCTAAACAGCTATATGTTCTCCTTTTCAAGAGTTGTGACTTGGTTATTTTTGCATATGCTCTTGATCTTTCTCAGTTTTCTTTCATTTATCTGACAATCACTCCACTCTTTTCTGGGATTCCGTTGCTTACACCAGAATAGATCTTGAAAGAAAAAAGTAATTTCAATTAAGGACAGTTAAAAAAATATACTAAGAGGGCACCAATAAAGTAATGAAACAGTTACAAAACTACTTAGGAAGAACTGTGCTTTGGGAAAGATCAAAAAAAAAAAAAAAA
>VZTY01034677.1:47641-83748 GCA_013400935.1 Turnix velox
GCCCTCCCAGGGTCCCCGCCCGGGGGGAGGAGAGGGGGCTGCCACCGCCCATCGGTTACGGCGAGGCGAGTTCCTCGCCCCCGAGGCATTCGCAGACGCTGCGGCCGCCACGGAGGAGGGGTATAGGCGCGCATGTGGGGCCGGCCCCGCGGAGCCCAACACTGAGCCGCTGGTGCCCCGCCGCCCAGGGACAGAGAGAGACCGGGCAGCATGCGGCTCTGGCTGGGCTTTGGGCTGCTGCTGAGCGCCAAGCTCAGTGCCGTCTCTGCCGCGGTAAGTACGCAGGGCAATGAAGGGGGGCGAGGCGGGAGACCACCGACACAGGGATGAGATGGGGAAGTGGGGGAGCCCCTTATTTCTCCCTCTTTACACCCCACCCGAATTGCATGGGGCTTCCGCTGTGGGGAAGGCGGAGCGGCCAGGTGGGCTCGGCGGGGATGCCCCATTGCGGAGCTGCGCCCACTGGTCGGCTTCCCCCCAGCCGGGCGCGGAGCGGGGCGGCCGGCACCGCGTGTGGGGTCGTGGCTTCCCTCCCACTCACCCCGAGCTAGCGGCGGGGGGTACGGGCTAGCGCCCCGCGGGACGGGCCCCGCCGCACTGCCACTCTCCCACGACTCGGCAAAGGAGCGCCGCTGGCTGGGGAGGGAGCGGAAGGCACGCATCCACCCGGGACTTAGGAAAGACCGAGTTGTGTCTCCAAGGGGGAAAACGAAAAAAGGAAACAAAGGTGAGGTTTTCTTTTTTGGAGGGAAACAGAGGAATAAAGAAAAAGAAGAGGTGCTTGATCTCCCGGACTCCGAGTGCCGTGGTGGCTGCCTTTGACCCCCTGCGATGGGTAGTAGCCTGGAGACCAGGAAGGCTCCTGGTGTTAATGGTTAAAGTGGAGCTTTCTGGCACCTTTCCCGATGGAGCAGCCACAGACATTTAAAATCGAAAGTATGTGAGCAGCTTGAAAGTTTTTTTGCTCGGGGAGCTAATTTTATCACTGAGATATTAGTTATCTGCTCTCCTTAAATTAAAGGACTCTCCTCTGAAGTATTTGTGCTGTTGTTTCTGTTCCTCCAAGTGAAATGCAGTCGACATAACAATTTTAAATGGGTCATCTTTTCCTGTCTCCTTGGTTTCTTGAAATTGATGCTCTAGTAGTGGATTTCAGGGGTGCATAAAACTCTTCAGCAGCCATAGGCAGATGGATTTTTTTCATGTTTTCTGCGATAAATGTGGGATCAGTGAAGGAAGCACCAGAAAGGGTTGTTTTGAACCTTTTCCCTCCATTTTCACATGAAATAAAGAATTATGGTGTCTATGACCATGGGGATGGCATGAATGGCTTGATTGAGCTGTAGTAAGAAATGCACTGAACTGTTATCTCCTGGACTGATAGTATCGGGGATTGCAGTAAATCGCTCTGTGATGCACCTCTTGGGCAATTCACTCATCACTTGGCACTAAGGTAATTAAACTGTCTTCCTTTCAAGATATAATTGGCTTTAATTAATTAAAGTCTTTTGAAGTAAATGTGTCACGTTTTAGTTCCAAATTTGGTATTCCTAGAGATATCTACCTGTGAGATATGTTCCCGCCTTGCACTGCAAAGTTATTGGGTAAACCATGACTGTCAATCAAAGACAGAAAGCTGTGTAGGGAAGATGTGCTTATTAAGAGAGGTTACAGACTTTAATATACATTAAATTAAATACATTTAATTATAGAATTTCAGGTCTTCTGTAGCAGCTCTGAAGAGACTTTAGATCAGAAATGTCATGTATATGCTGGGGAAATTGTGATATTAAAGTGAAGATTCCTTAAAATGTAATCTGGAGCTGTTAATTAGCTAATGGATAACTGTTAACCATTTTTTCTGTGCAGTGCTGACAGCAGATTTACATTTCTTCATCAGAGCTATTGGGAAACATAAGTATACATATGGAAGCTGAGTTTTATTGCCTTAGATAAACTTTTAAGCCATACATGGGTGGCCTTTCAGTCAGTTCAGTTCTGTTGGCATTTTCCCCAGTTCCACCCTTGTGCTCTTCACTAGCAGCTACCCAACCGATGGAGAGTGCCTTTGGCTGGCATCAGACCAGGCCTGGCTGGTGGTCCAGGAGCTTCTCTTTGGAAAGCCTCAAGCTGGGCTGATGCTTCTGTGTGGTTGTGGCTGGGAGGTGTAATCCACTGTGCACCTGGACAGGGCCTCCTCATGCTTATGCACTTGTTTCCACTGTTGGCATTTAAAGAGTGGTTTTCAGAGGGCTGTGGGGTAGGCAAGTCTGTATGCAGTACCATTTGTCACAGGCTGAATGGGGCAACTGCTTTTCTCCTAAAAAAAAACTAAGCTAGTTTTTTTTCTTCCCCAAAAATAACTGAATTTTTTTTAATAGAATTGTGCAGCCACAATCATGTTCTATTTTTGTTTGTCCTGTGGCCTGCATCTCCAGACAAACAAGACTCTGCATGACAGAGTCCCTAAGGCTGGAGTGCACCTTGGAGATCATCTAGTCCAAACTCCTCCTCAGAGCAGGGCCAGTTGGATCCCAATGCTCAGGACAGTGTCCAGCCAAATTTTGAATATCTCTAAAGACTGTGGCTCCACAACCTCTCTGGTAAACCCGTGATTGGTCACTATTACATAAATGTTTCTTCATATGTGTATCATGGGTGTGCAGGGATAACTGGCTGGGGTTTGCGAATGCAAGTGTATCTGAAGCATCCCATACTGTGTAACAGGACTAGCAGAGTGAAGTATTGTTTTTCTCACTGCCATATCCATGATGAAATATATACAAGGAGATGTGGAAGGTCTAGAAGAGGGATTTGATAATGCAAAGTCAGCCTTGAGACATTTCCTTGCAGGGCAGGATGCCTCAGTACTGAAAAGGAGCTGCTCCATTTCAACTCCCATGGGTTGTGATGTGGAGCTATAAAAGCTTCCAGATGTGGTACTGGAAGCTCAGTGTTTTTGACTATCACAAATTATAATTAAAATATTGATTTTAGCTAATCTAGGCTCTTGTACTGTTCTATGTTCTACTGAGGAGACTCATTTTCATATTATAAGGAGAGTGGAAGACAGACAGGGCAGTAAATTAGGATGTTTCCAGGTCAGGCTGAGAGAATGCTCCCATGATACAGTTACAGGAGAAGCTTGTTTTGGTGGATCTCTGCAGGGGCTCTCATTTCTGACACTCTTCAGGCTGTTATTTCCTTTGGAGAAAATCCATTTCCGAACATTAGTACTGCTTGGTTGAGAGATGACAATGCCATGGAAATCCTGGTTTCATGTTTCGGTACCTTGTGGATGCTGCTGCAGCGCCAGTCCCTGTGCTTGCTGCAGCAGAGCCAGATCTGGCTGTGCTTGAGCCCTGGGGCAAGTTGCCTTCCACACAAATGGGCTGGCTGCCATGTAAGCCTGGGGAGAAACGAAGGAGGTGCCCTGTCTGCTGATGTTTGATGATGGTCTTAGTGGTCTCTCCGAGATCTCAACCCATCTCCCTTTCCCCTTTTTCCACTGGTTGCACTGCCTGCAGTGCTGCTTGAGCTGAGTGTTTGGTGGCAGCTGGGGACAGACTAGTGGGAGGATGGGAGCTTCCTGTCCCCGGGTAAGCCCCGGCTGGAGATCAGTGCTCTATCTATAGCTGGATAGAGGCAACTCTGCTGTGTCACCCTCAGGCCTTCCTTGTGTCCCCCCTCCTATTTTTAAACTGCATTTGGGGCTGCAGTCTGACACCTGCAATTTTAGGACAAAAGGAGAAAAGATCAGTTGCTTCCAGCTAGTCTGAACAATTTTTATGTTCCTTTTCTGTTAAAAAAAAGGATTTCTTGAGATGAAGATCTACAGGGCAGACAACTGAGAGAGAGCAGATAAAAGAAATGAGAAGGCCTTTTGGCATGTGACTGCAAAGAAGTTGTATGACCAAGACTGAATGACTGGTAGCACTTGGGTGTGGTCCTAATAGTGAAGTAAGGTTGGGTTGGGCACCTGCCTTCTGCAGCTTGGGCTGCAACTATTTTCTATCCTCTATGGCCTTTTGACATCCTTGTCCCTGAATGTCCTCAAGGACTGGTCAGTATCAAGAACACATCTAACAGACTCTGACAGGTTTTAGTTCAGGGTGGTGATGTGGTCACTTCAATACAGAAAATGTGAACTGAAGGGAGACCCAAATGATTACCAGTAAGCAAAGTACCTCTTTGGCTAGAAGTCTCCACAGGAAAACGGCAGGTGGGGTTTAGTTCCCCTAGTCAGGCTATGGTGGAGTACAGGAGAGTCTGAAGTACAGCATTGCCTTTTCCTCCTGTTGGAGCAACATGGTTTGGCAGGAAGGAATATGGGACCTGGAGTGGCCAAGGGTCACCAGAGAGGGCCATGACAGCATGGGTAGGAAGGTAGCCTTCCAGACTGTGGCAAGGAGTGCTTGCCAAGGAAGTGGGAGTTGGGGGTTTCTCTGTCCACCCTCAGAAGTGGAGGGTCATTTGGTAAATACAGATTTAGAGCAAAATGCTTGGGTACTTCTTGGAGTAAAGGGGCAGGTTTGGTGACTCCTTGCTTCCTTGCCTGTGTTACCCTTCTGCCTCTAGCCACCTATTCTACATCATGATGGCAAGAGGTGCCAGAGTCAGGAGGGAAGAGAAGGCTGTTTTGGGAACACATACCTGCTTGCTGACGGCTGAGCTGGATAACACAATGCCTGTGCCTCCTTGAGCAGTCAGTTCTGACTCATCTTCACAAACTTCATTCCTGGATCCAGCTGCTGAACGTCAGCACATGCAAGTGTGTTCCCAGACTGTCATCCCAAGTAGCAGAGTTTTTGCTTCTTAGTCCTCGTGTGGATCAAATGCCTGCAGGACAACTGCAGTATTTCAGCACTGCTCCTCAGCTTGGCCTATATAATCCTGGGATATCGTTAGATTATACAGTGCCTGAGGTTAGGCTGAATGTATATACTGTCAATTACCTTGATCAGGTAGAGAAATGTGGGGTAGCTACTGGGGGCAGCTAAGGGAATTGTTTAAATATGTCAGAAGCCATCTTGAGGGATAGGCTTATGAATATTGTTCTTTTTATAGAACTAGACTAAACAAAGGAAGATTAAACAACCTCAACATGAGAATAAATTGACTTCATCAGTGTTTGAAAGTTACATAGTGCTCCCTTCCGAGAATTTCTCTTGACTTTCCCATCACAGAGGCCCTTAACACCTTGCAAAATTTGGTCAAAGGGAAGAATTTGGGCATGGGCTATGACTTGACTGGAATAGTGGCCTGTGCCTTCAATGAGTAAGCTGTTGAAGGCATGAAGTATTGCTGCAATTTGGCCATATGTGTTGGGAAGATAGATTTTTGACTTCTCTGAGTTGTGACTGGCAGGAATTGATCTTGGTGATTTAATACAACAGAAAAAGTATGTGACATTAACCCTCCAAGAGTCTTTATGAAGCAGTACCCTCAACAATGTGGAAATAAATTACAAGAATGAGGTATGTCAGTTACTATCATCATGCTGTTCTACTCTGAAGTGACTTGGAGTGAAGAAGAAGAAGGCAAATCTGTTTTTCATATGGAGCATAAAAGTTGTTTCATATGGAACAAAAAGTTGTTTTCTGACATGTATGAACAGATAAAGGATGATCAAAAATTGTGTCCATTTTAGGTTTAAGTTTCTCTTTAGCATCTAGTATTTGATTAAGTGTTTCAAAAGCCATGAGAATGACCACTTAATCTTCTTTTATCCTTGACATAATATCTTAAATAAGAAGGATTTTGGTTACATTTTCTAAATTGAAAGAAAAAATACAGTAATGTATATTCAAAAGCACTTGAAGTTCCAGTCCAGTACTTCCACTGTACTCTGTTCAGCTCTCGATTCACTTATTACCACTTTGATCAATCCACTAGCTCAAGGATGTGCTTTTTAGGAGACTTTACATTGTGCCTGCTTCCATCGTGTTTCCAACCCGGGCCAAAAATGTAAGCCTAGAGGCTGTGTTAACTCAGCTGAGATGAATGTGTGGTGGTGGTAGGAAGTTACCCCATTTCACCTGTGATGTACCAAGTCATCAAGCATCTGGAAACTTGTAGTTATGGGCCCAAGTGAATGCTGTCATCCCACTTTCATGCCCATGCAAGGGTGTTGCAGTGACATGGATGCAGTAACTGTACAAGGTGCAGGAGCAGGCAGCAGGTGCTGTGAGACCCGGCAGCCTGGGAATGCAGTGGGGTGGAGATGAGTCAGCCTAGCTTCACAGCCCGCAAAAAACCTCTCCTTTTATTTTTTTTGGCCTGGATTGCCATACAGTAATATAATAAAAAAGACATGGCCAAATGAAGGAAGCCAGAGAAATGTTGGAGAAAGATGTAGTTTCTTTTTTTAAAAATGGATTTCTTTTTTCTGCATTGCTTTTATGCAATGTATCAAAAAGTTGCTGTACTCACACATGTTCTAAGCTAAACATTTGCCAATGTTGTGCCAGCCTAATTAACAACAAGTGTAAGTGTTTTTTTAGCAAAGATATTCAGCTACTTCTATGGAATTTTATTGAGGCTGGAAGGGCTTTTTTTGATGGATCCAAGAGGAAAATTACTAAACATCCTCTGTTCTCCTCCTTTCCTCTGTCTTTTCTCCCAGTTCGTGCTACTGCTGCCTTCACCTTTACTGCTGCTGGCAAACAGCCTCTTTCAGGTCCAGAGGAAGGGTGTGCATCTTCAGCAGAACAATGCAAAGGACAAAACACTAAGTGCTGTCAAGTGTACGGAGTAAACAAAATGCAAAGAAATCATTAATTTTCTTTCATCTTTTTGTGGCTTTCATCCTCTAGTGGCAGTGACAGAGGATGGAGTTGTGAGATGAAGGGTTTCCAGATGGCTGAGAGTGAACTGGCAGAAGAAATAATCCAAATTATGAATCAAATACAAGAAATAGCTTAATACACAAGTTTTAGTAAGAAGGACTAGTATATTTTAATCAGAGTTAATTTAATATAAAAACTATACATTTAGGTCTTCTGCATTCAGAAGAGATAAAGAGAGGTTGTGGATGCCCCTTCTCTGAAGGTGTTTAAGGCCAGGCTGGACAAGGCACTGAGCAACCTGATCTAGTGGGAGGGGTCCCTATCTATGGCAGGGCGGTTGGAACTAGATGAACTTTAAGGTCCCTTCCAACCCAAACTATTCTATGATTCTAAAGCCTCTTATAGCTATCAGTTTTTCTGTCTGTGGATAACAATATATATCTCAACACTTCCAATTCTACAGCTGGAAGGCAGAAGAAAGATTTTAGGTAAAGTTTGTCAGTGAAGACTGAGAGGAGAACCCTGTCCAGCTGTTAAAGCTGGAGCAGAAGAAATGTGCTGAAGAGCTTGTGTTAGTGAATTCCATGCTTCATCTCTGAATTGACATATGATTAAAGCCACAAATAAGTTCTAGATGTTTTAAAACATCTAACATCATGTTAGAACATCAGTTTTAACTTTTAAAAGTTGCCAGATGTCTGGTAGTGTTGCCTAGCATTTGATGGAAGAAAATTACTTGAGGCAACTAACATTTCATCTCCTTTATCACCCTTAAAAAACAGTGATCAGCCTTTTCTCTGCCTATGTTTGTCTTGGTTGCTGTGGGATTTATAATCTCTCTGGCTCCACAGGTCTGTGGTTTGACCAAGATGCGCATCCTTCTTCCTAGCCAAGATGCCCTCTTATGTCTTCTGTACATGAGTAGGTAGTCTTAAAACTGAGGCATGAACCTGGTAGAGCATTTCTAAACAGTTTAGGGTATTCAATTGTTTGTGTTGGAAACTTACAGTGAAGTCTGTTATCTTTCATGCAAATAATCCCTAATTCAGGGGAAAATGCATTGTTTTATTATCTGGTTCTGTTTTAATAGATAGTTTATGAAGTCCTTGGTTTAATATATAGATAACAGAATAGCAGAAGAGGTTTGTCTTTTTTTTTTTTCATCATAACAAATGTTTCAGTTGTAGCTAAGGGATAAAACAAATTAGTCCGTTTTCACTGGATAACTATGTGCTGACTGGATATTGTAAATCTTTTGGTCTTATTAGTCCAGTTGTTTATCTAGTGGAAGAAAACTTGTTTTCTAGTCTACTGAAGACTTCTGTTGAAATACTTGATAATATAAAAGCATTGAAACAAGTCTTGAGATTGTAATTAAACCCAAATAAGGCTGAAAAATTACACTGGTGTGGACTTAAAGGGATGAAAAGAATTAGAATAAAAGTTTGAAGAAGAATTAGTACATTAATGGTTTGTATTCATAGTGCACATATTAAGGGAAAAATCATCTAAGTGAGGGTAGACTCAAACATTCCAGGAATTTTTGCATTGTGCTTGAAACTCTGTCCCTTTTATGGCAATGGTAAGTCAGTTATCTGCTGGCAGAACAAAAAAAAAAGATAAATTCTGGCTGCCATAAAGCCAAGATGCATGTGCAAACAGTACTCAGGCCCAAAACTCAGAAAATTTTTTTTAATCTGTAAATGCACATGTGTGCTTAACAGTTTGCAAGAACAGGCAAGGAAGACTACAACTATATAAATAGAAAAATTGCAGTTTTGCATGAGAGAATGATGAGGTTTTTTATTGAAACTATAATTTAATTTTTAGCTGCATATTGGGGCTGTGTATTTTTAATCAACATGGAAATATTTATAAAAAAATGGGCAGTAGCAAGAAGTACAAATGAAAGTGAGAAGAAACTAAAAAGCTTAAAATTATCCTAGTGAGTCCAGATGTTTATCTTTTTTTTTTTTTTTTAAATGGTACAGAGATTCTAAGGAGTCAAGGCTGCATGACTGATCCCTAGAGGCCCAAGTAGAAATGAGGGCAAGAAACATCCCAGAAGCCAGGAATTAGAAGAGATTGTCAAAGACTGGTATTACAAAAAGAAAAAAAACTGGGAAAGAGGCAAAGGAGCAAGTGCTAAAGCCCTGCACTTGAAGTTTTGCTTAGCTGTAGAGCAACTGTGGGAGCTGACTGGCTTCTGGCCCCTGCCACCAGTTGCAAGGCCTCCCCAGCTGGCAGTCCCAGCCTGGGAGGGGTTGTTCTTCTGATCATTGCTGGTAAATCCCAGCTGGGAGAAGACTCAGACATGGGTCGTGTTGTTATTAGTTCTGGTGATGTTAGTTCTTATGCAATGCAATCTTACTGTCTGTGACTTTCTATTACTATTTTAAAACTTACTACCCATTATGGACCTTGTTGACACAGCAAATGTTGTACCAGCGCCTAAAGTCTTTGGGTTAATGTCTCGACTCATGCCCTTAAGAAAGCCAAAATAATAGTTCAAATCATGCAGAAAAACAAATCCATCTTGCTGGGTACATGCATTTGAAAATATACTCTATTCACATTGATCAGACAAACTGTGGATGCTGATTTTTTAATGCATTTTCCAGAAATGTGATTGGTTGGGATAGAGCTGTGATCTTGGGTGGACTAGATGTGCCATGAGCGTAGAAAATCTTTGGATGGTAACTCCTGAGAGGGGCAAGCAGGCAGCTGCTATCCTCACAGTGATTCTACAGTGCTTTCTGTCCTGCCAGGTGCAGGATCAGTTCCTCAAAGTTGTTAATGGATTCAGATATCATTTAGTTTATTTTTAGAGAAGTTGAGTGTGGAAGGATATTTTTCCTGCGGCATCAAAGAGACCAAAGATAATGGTGACAGGGCAGTGCCAGAAAACTGCATAAGGCAGAAATGAGGAGTATGGTTTTGTAAGGATGCTTCTGTGTGCTGACATTATATTTTTTCCAAGTGTCTTCCAATAAAAGCTTCAAAGGAATGAGCCTAGCAAGTGATTGCCTTGTGCCTATTGGTGTCACCACAGGCTTTGAAAAGACCTTAAAATGTGAGCATCTTATATGAATTTTTCTGTACCTGAAGATGAGTAATGAATTTCTAGAATGTTAGATTAAGTGTATAGGTCTGCAAACACCTCTTAAAAGGTGTTTTTTCTGAGCACCTGCTTTGCATTCAAGTGCTAAAAGGTGTTTGTTTTGAACAAGTGCACTTACTAACTAGTACCACAGGAGTTGCTGGTGCTGGAATGGATTTGGGACCATGAGAGCAAGAGGAGAAGGATCCTGTAGATACACTGTTCTTGGATGCTGCCAGGCCCACAGAAAGCACAACTACATGAAACAGATGTAGGGTATTATCAAGACTAACTGAACCTATGCTAAGGTCTGTACTGGCATCTACACACTCCTGGCGCAGACTGAAATGAAAGCCAACATATTATGGTTTTGGTCCAAACTTTGCAAATTGCCATTTCTGTGCATGGCTTTAGTCACTCATGCAATATGAGTCACATTTGTTTGTTGACAGCCATGTAAGTCTGGATTGTATCAAAGAGGAAGACATTTATAGCTGTTACATGTCAATCAATCAATACTTATTTTAATAGGTAATCTTCTCTTAGTTAAAATTGAATAGGGTAACTTTAGCTGATAAAAGAGAACAGCTTGCAGAGCTTAATGTGGTGCCAGAACAGTCTGTGTGCTGGGTATCTATCTTCTGTTGAGCTCAGGTTTATTTTAACTGCATTATTACTCTGTACTGTGGGGGCCATCAGCAATTCTTTGTTTTTGCAAATCCCCATTCATTATCATAGATTAAAGTCCAAGTGCTTCATGAACAACATGTGAAAGAGTTCTGCATTTCCCCCCCTCCCTCACTTAGATGCGTGCCGTGCCATCATTGCAGCACTAATAGGCAATTACACAGAATGGTTTTGCACATGGCACAGTGTGTATCTGTCCTGTCCAGGAGAAATGCATGAAATCTATTAGTATGGGATTGTGCCACGTCTTATATTGGTTTTGGTAACACCTCCAACATTTCTGACAAATGCGGTTCAGCTGTCTAGAAAATTATTTCACAGTTCCCAGTGCAAAGATACATAAATTGTATCAGATCAGTCAGGAAGATGGAAGGAGAATGAGCTCCCTGCAAAGTCAGACATATTATTTGGATGAAGTACTGCTGAAAAGAATTGAATGTTGAGGCATACTTAAAATGAATGGGAGCCTCTTACCTGAGTTTTTCTGTACCTGAAGATGACTAATGAATTTATAGAATGTTAGGCAAAGCATAAAGCTTGCCTACAACACCGCTGGTTAAAAAAGAGTTCATAACATTGCATGTAAAATGATCTGTTCCTTGCCACTATTATTTGCTGCATTAGAAAGTGTGAAGTGCAGAGTTCCGGTGCTTAGATTTATAGTTTTTGATGGAAGCTGCCAAGAAAGCATTTTTAAAATCTGAATCACACCATGCTAAAGGCAGAATTATGATGAACCTTCATAATTAACCAGCCTCATAGTTGTTCCTGGTGGTGGGCAGGGATCTCTGTGTTTCTCTCAGAACTAATTATTAATCTGATAGCCAAATATCACTGGAGGTAATTCAAAGGAATTAGTTGTTTGACTGCATTTTGATACTTCAAGATCTGACTGGCTGCAGAAATTTAGTGGCCTACTAAGTGTAAAAGTGGGTTTGTCATGGAGAAGCCTGTTCTTAATGCCAATTTCTTTACAATGGTTATTTGCCAGGGGAGGAGAGAAGTGGGAACAGAGAAAGGATTGGACTGTAAAAGAGTCAGGGCACTTTGTCTGCATGTTTTGATGAAATATTGAGATATCATCTTGGCAAAGAAAAAATTTCTAAGCATATTGACTAAGACCAACAGCAACTCTTGGATGTGCCCCTATCCACGTGTGCTATACTCCCAGTGGTATAGTTGATGTTCTGTCTTGTCTTTACACCTACTTTACTGTGCCATATGAAAAAGGTGTTCCAGCTTTTTCTTACCTGGCTGTTGTCTCCTACACATAAAGCCCTGCAGGTGAATCTGCACTGTTGCCTTTTGCTGGCTGCCAGCACCTGCACTTTGAAGCAAAAGTGTGGCTGAGGTTGGACTGTGTTCCTGTGGGACAAGCATCCTCTCACTTCATCCCATGGGAGAAGCAGAGGAGCGTGAATCAACTCTCAGGCTGCACATCCCACATCAGACATTTGGTGGCTGCGTCTGCTTCCCTTGACCCCAAGGATTGTGATAGGACAAGAGGTAGTGGTTTTAAAGTGAATGAGGGAAGATTTAGATTAGATATCAGTAAGGAATTCTTTACTGTGAGGGTGGTGAGAGACACTGGAACAGATTGCCCTGGGGAAGTTGCTCCCCCCCCTTCTCCCTGGAGGTGTTCAAGCCCAAGCTGAATGGGGCTTTCAGCAACCTGGTCTACTGGGAGGTGTCCCTGTGCATGGCAGGGGCATCGGAACTAGATGATCTTTAAGGTCCCTTCCAACCCAAATCATTATGTGATGGTCCTTGGTCTGTGGATCACTGAAGTTTGCTCTCCAGCAGAGACCAGAGAGTGGTAGTGCTGTTCCATCCCTGCCTGGAGTCAAAGTTGTGATCTCTGACTGCAAGCAAGGACCACGCCACTTGCACTTCCTTCAACACCTCCAGGTAATGAGAAACAGGATGGAACAAGCTATAAAATAATCAGAAAATGTCAGTAAGACCTAGGTGTCTTTTCTTACTCTTAGGGTGTTTCAGTGATTTACTTATGACAGGAGAAATTACATCTGTCGCTGAAGAGTTATCACATGAGGAAAAGTAGGCTAGTGGTGTCAGTCAGATGGGTAAAAATCATTTTGTCAGCTTGGTTGTCTGCAGGTTATTTGATATTGACACATTCTCAGAAAGAGAATGTATCCTGTGCCTGTTTCCATCCATTTCAGCCAGCCTTACCCTGTTTGGGTAACCTGAAGACCAATGTCATGCCTGTAACCGCTTTATTTTCTCGTGTTTGTTTGTTTCAGTGTTGAGACTTAGGGATGATGGGCTAATAGCTTCCTGAAAACATACTGAATTAAAATACAACAGAATACCTGAAAATATATGCTGTAATCTAGTGTCAGGAAGCCATTAAAAACTCCTGAAAGCTCCTGGATATATTGAAGTGATCAAGGGAAAAATACCTCCTTAGGCTCTAGGCTGAGTCATTAAAGAGAGATTTATTAAAAATTATAAAGACATTAACAAAGGGATGTCTTGCAGAATGTTATCAGTAGAGTACAAGGCAACTTTTTCTAAAGGGTTTGGTTTAATATTTCCAGCTGTTAAACAAACACTTAAAACTAGTTTCAAAGACTCTGCGTGTTTATCTTGGTACCTATTTTTTCTTTTCGTTATAACTCCAAGACTACAAAAGGGATCTTCCTGTGGCCTTTTAGTCCAGAGGTGTTTTCAGGAAAGAGGGTCTAAGAATGGGAGGTATGAATGGAACACATAACTGTGGCTGTGCCCAGTTGGTGTATTTTATCTATTTTAAGGACTACTGGCAGTTGGTAGAGATCACAGCATCTAGAACCCCAGTGAAATGAAGGAATATGTGGTGAGGGTGGTGAAACACTGGTTGCCCAGAGAGGTTGTGGATGCCCCCCTCTCTGGAGGGGCTTCAGGCCAAGGCTGGACAAGGCACTGAGCACCCTTATCGAGGGATTGAAGTCCTTGCCTATGTCAGGGGTGTTGGAACAAGGTGATTTTTAAGGTCTCTTCTGACCTAAACTATTCTATGATTCTATGTGTTTGGGGGAAAAAGTAGCCAAAAATGTTTAGAAATAAAAGGTGACTTTTTTTTTTTTTAATTCTTTTTATTTTTCCAGGCCTTATCAAAAAATATTGGAAAGACAAATTCTGGAGAAAAATTCAAAAGAAATGTACGTTATGTATTTTTGACTCCGAGTAGGCAGTAAAATAATTGCAAGGGTAATGATAAAAATATTACCACTATACTTTTATTTACCAGAATTCTTTCTAGGATTATAAATAGTTTGAATAAACAACTTCATTTTGGAACTTGCAGTATCAGCCAAGCACAGTGCCTGGGCACTGTAGGCTGTCTGCTTCTCAGTCCTGTGCTAAGTGCACTGTCATGTCTGTACATTGATGTATTATATTTCTTTACTAAGATTTTTTCACCAGAAAAATTCCTCTTTTGTTTTTATTGTATTTGTTTGCAATTTATTTAATGAAGTATCTGTTCATGTACTTGTTTCTATAATCTTATTTTTTATTGACAAATTAATGCTACTTTTTCAACATTTTCTTTTTCTCAACTCTTGACATGCCATTGTTGCCTACTCACAGAAGTATCTCTTAATAACCCCTCCAATATTAGATGCAATATTCAAAAGTACTTTATAATTCTTTTCATGCAAACATAATCTAACTCACTCCTTTTAAGACTAAGAGATGTGTTATACATAATGTGGCTAAAACTTCATTTTGGTAGGTGGGCGTCTGTTACAGATAGTTTTTCCCACCCTCCTTCATTCCCTTTTACTCAGGAAAAGTGTGATTATATCCCACCCCTCCCAACTGCCTTCAAAAATTGTGCAAACTTCTCCCCTCTAAGTCAGGAGCATAGTGTGGATAATCAAGGAAGAGCGACAGATTCCAATGAACTTTGCCAATGAAGTTGGCATAATCTAGATTCTGGCTCTGGAGTAAAAACAAAGGTTTTTTGTTCTCTTCTTTCTGGTTAAAATATGAACTTTCACACTGTGCAGTCTAGGGAGTTTGTGTTTCTAGTTTGCTTTGTTCTGTGGAATGTTCATCAAACCTTTTTAGATGTGAAGCTGTGGAAATAAAATCTATGAAGTTGCCTCTGGACATACATTATTGTGCCACAAATCCCTTAAGGGCTGTTATTTTTTGTCTAAAGAACCCAAGGTTGTTGCATCTCTAATGGTTCTCCTGTCATTGGACATCCACCCACTCCCTCACCTACAAGTAGAGTTTCAAACAGGTTCAGGTGCTGTGTCCTGCAATGATGGATCCCGCATGTTTATAAGGAGCTTTTCCTGGCTGGGCACTAGAATTGCACTGGGGAGTCCTGGATATGGCACTTGCAGTTGCAGTCTGCAGGAAGCAAAGAGCTCAGAGAAACTTTCTGGTTACTATTCTATCCATTTCCCTTTTTTCAGCTGGTGAGTACAAGGAACTGCCTCCTGTGAGCAGCAATAACTGCTGCTCAGATACCCTGTTGGCACAAATAGTCCAACTCTGGCTCAATAAAGCTCATGAACTACTTATCTCTCCTCAGATAAAGTCAGTTCATTGCTGGCCTAGTGGGCTGAAGAAGATGCTGCAGGCAATGTGCAGACGAACTGCAGGTAAATGTGGCTGGCTGTGTGCACTGGAGCAGAAATCCACTCCCAGTTTTGCTTTGGCAGCCCTAAAGAGGTATTTTTAGTTTCCCAGTATCTCCCTTTTCCAAAGGTGAAGTAAGGATAACAAAACTTACTGATCTTCAAAGTAAGGTAGAAGACAGCTGTGTGATATTCTGTGATAAGGATTATAAAATGGCTAAAAGTGTATAATAAAAACTCTTATTTCTGAATTTGAAGATTAATTATTAAGTCACCAGCTTCAGAAATAAAAGTTGCCTACTTTCCAAAAGTTGTCAGTGTACTTGCACCCATCACTTAACAAGTAGCACTGGGCTGAATGGCTGTTTCCTGTATTGGCTCGTGTTTCTGCAGCAACCACACAGATAAAAACTTTGGATAAAGAGGCTAAATATGAGAATGGGAAAAAAAGACAGATGATTAAGGTGTTTTTTTAAAGGGTTCAGGATAGTCTACCAGATTAGCTGGAAATTGCCTTCCGAAGCTTTCATTTTGGCCACTTCTTAGTATCTCTCTTGGAGAACAAAATTGTTCCTAACTTTAAATACAGTATATTTAAAACCATATCTTCTAATCTGTTTCTGCTTAGGGTACCAAAACAGAAAAAAACTTTTTTTTTTTCTTTATTTCCCTACAAGAAAAGGCACAGAATTATTTAGATGGATAAAGGTAATGGATTTGAATATCTGGTGTAGAGGTGGAAAATAAAAGTAATTCAACAGAATAGCTTTAATCCACACACCTTATGAAGCATACCAGTTTTTCAGAAGAAAAAAACAACCAAGATTCCCAGATTACTTTTATTTTAATAATCAAAAGTCTTTTGGAAATGGATTTTTTTTTCAGCTCAATATGAAGTTCCATTCCAGTGAAAGAAGATGAAATGAAGTAAATGAATAAAAGAAAGACTTGCCAACAAATGATAAGCTTTGGATTGTTACAAATTACTATGGAAGTTCAGTGTCATCATATGAGAGTACATTACCTGCTTTCCTCTTCCCCTATTGTTAATTGAAAATAGAGGGGGAGTGATTAATTTTGCAACATTGAACAAGACAGAGAATCCAGGCTGTTCTCAGCTGGATTGTAAACAGTGGAGCTATTATTTTTTGTCCAAAAAACCCTTACTTCGTAGGGAAAGTGATCCAACTGCTTCCAAAATAGGCACATCTGTATTCTGTAGTACTTTGTTTCTCAGAGGTACTTGATGTATGCTCCACCCATTGAATTATTGGGAAGATCAATGTAGATTTCAGAATAAAAGGTGTGAAACTACACCTCATCCCAAAAATTTTAGACACCTCTGTGTGATTTATGCCTGGGAAGGCCACATCAATCTATTTTAGCAAGTATAGCTGACAGCTTCAGTTCTTCATTCTCCTCATTACCAGTAGTTTCTGGTGGACACCTGAATACTTTATCTGTCTTAAATGTGCTTACACTGACTAAATCACCACAAAAGTAAATTTTTCTGCATTCAGGTGCTGGAATACAGAAACATGGATAGAAATGCAAAGCTTTGTCTTCTTTTTCCCTTGGAAGTATGGTGTTATTGGGATATTCAAAGGAAAGACTGAAGTTCAACCATAGATAAACAGTGAGGGAAGGGTGTAATCTTACCTGTATAAGTACTGCATTTTTCATGTAGACAGTTTTATCTATTGAGTTAAGAGCAAGAGAACTGCCAGCTGCTGCCAGTTCCTTGCCCCTGCTGTGGGTTTCTCAGAACCATTTGCTGGGAAAATAGATTTGCTGCTTTTCCTGAAGAAGTAATAAGAGGCAAAACCTTCATTCAGCTGTCATAGTAGGATTAGGAGAACATATTGACCGTTCTGGCATGATGCTGGGAGCAAAGAGACTTAGTCTGTGTTATAAATGCCTTATGATTAATTTAGCAGGGTTGGACAGGATAGGGAAGCAGGCTGGACCGACTTGCTGGCTGATGCTAAAGTGGCTGCATCCCGCAGGGCTGCCAGAAGAGACATTTCCACTCCTTTTCCTCATGTATGTTAGTGTCAATGTTTGTTCTGCTGTAAGCCAGAGCTTGTTTCACCCTGACTGGTTCCCAGCATTGGCTCCTGGTCCAGCCGGCTGCCTGTGGATCGGCATTAGCACAGGAGAGGGAGCAGGAGCAGGGCCAGACCACAGCTGTTAACAGCAGCAGCAATTTGGGCTGTGCTGCAGGAACTGGGTTAAACCGCAGCTTCAAGGTGTGGTTTCACATTAGAGATGGGACTGACCACGAGGGCAAGGGTGGAGGATGAGCGGGGTGACCTTGTGATCGCAACCAGCTATTAGTTTTCCCAAACTGCAGCCTTGTGTTTGCATTTGGAACAGTGGTGGCTGTTAAACATGGTGTACATGATGTATGGCCAAATGCAGTTCCATCTTACTGCTGTCCATATGCTGACATAATACTGATGTCTCTACATAGTGAGAAAATGCTTAATGTATATTCTGTTTTCACAGTCCAGCTCTCTGCAACCTAAGCATGGGCCCCTTTTGCATCATACTAGCCTTTAATTGCTTGATGGATTTAACAGGACCCCAACTCATTTAATGCCAGAACAGGCTGTGCTCACTGCATGAGGGAGGATGCAGGGGTTTTACTTTTGCCTTGGTTTTCACTTTTTGGACTTATTTATTACTTAAGATCTCACAACAAAGTCATGCTTTGAAGGCAGAATCATAGAATTGCCTAAGTTGGAAGGGACCTTTCAGATCACCAAGTCTAACCATCAATGTAATGCTGATGCTAAACTATGTCTCTAGGCACCATATCCCTGGACAGCCTGTGCCAATGCTTGACAATGTGTTTATCATTCCCTATATATTTGATTATAATTTTTAGTCTTATGCTTCTCTCTTCTCCACTTGACCTTCCATATATCTGCAGCAGTTCTAGCTTTGCCTATATCAAGCAAGAAAAAGAGTATGCGTAACACTGTAGGTTTTGATGTTAGCATTGTATATAGCAGACAATTTTACCTTTTAGCTATTGATCAACAGGCAGTAACCAGTTTACAAACAGCTTAATCTGTTTGGTGCACCCGTTGCAACGTCAATGCTTAGTCTACACTCCTCTTCTGGTGTTCCTACCTTCCTGTTGAACTACTGCCAGATAGAATTCACATGTCTGAAAACATGGAAGAGTTGATGGAACAACTGTCTGTCTTTTCCCTTGGAAATTGTTCAGCTGTTTTTTTGCTTCATTTGGGTTCTGTGTTGTGTTTGTTGGTGTCCCCTCCGACGCTTAAAATTGCTGTGTGAAAATGGATAGGTCAGATCTGCTTCATTGCAAATCTGCTTTCCATCTCACAAACATGAGGCTTTTAAAACTAGATAAAAGCTTTTTTGAAGCAACTGGAGAATGATAAAATCTATGAATTTAGCTGAAGCAACAGTAAAATGGCTATGCAATTATTTTTAGGCTTTATGTAGACAGATTGTGTTGTTTTGCAACCTGTTTTGAATTATCTCTGGTAAGAGAAAATTTAATATTACTATTAAATGTGTCAAACTTGAAGTTCTCCTAAGTGTGTTTCTACTTAGAGGAGTATCATTCAGAAGATAAGTGTTGGCACTGTGACAAGGCATTTCCTCCTACACATAGTGCCTTCTAGGCACAGTTGGTAGCAGGTTGCCCCAGCTGTCTGCTGATGGCAGCGAGCACCTCAAAACTAATAGGCAAGCTGGTGTGCATTATAGATGTATTTATAGCTGTGTAGTTATTTAATTATCTGTTTAAAGTAGTAATTAATTTTTAAAAAAGGAAAAAAAAAGGACTTAGTTGTCCAAAATATCATTCCTGTATAAAGTGATTTGACACTGCAAAGCTGAATAAGCGGCAGGATGTAATTTTATATAGTCCTTAGGACAAAAAGAAATGCATAGTTTTCAGTCTACTAATAGGCTGCATGAAAATACAGTAGAAGGGAAAATTAAGAGGGTTCAGTATGATATCATAGCAGGTGTTTTATAACTTGTACATGCAACAGTTTCAAAGTTTATAGAGTATGGACATCTCCCTCTGGTTTCAGTGAGCTATAGTTTAGGTCTTGAGTGTTTACATTAGGACTATACCCTAAGAAACAAACCAGGAAATGGGAAGAAACTTGACAACCAAAAGTTCATGTTTCACTAGAGTTCTGTGTTCTGATTTTGCTAAATGGGATCAGTAAATATTGGTAAAAAATTGCAGGTAGGTATCATGGGATAAACATACAATTTAGTAGGAATGATTTAAAAGTTTGAGGAATTATGGGAGTAAATGCTTTGGCTACTGTTGTTGTTTGAATAAGAGTTGTTCTCTTTGAATTCAAAGTGAACAAATATTAGAATTACATCACATGTCTTTTAAACATTTATGGGTGTCATGACTTCCCTAATGCATAAAACTGCAAGGAAAGGAAGTTGTGCTTTTTGAACAGCAAGACTTAAAATCCTCACCGTTATTTCATTGGTTTTTTAGGACCCGTTCTTTTAAGGAGTTTTGCTTTTAGTATAAGTGAGTAATTGTTTTACATTTTCAAAGGAATAATAATCACATTGTGTTGCATTCTAGATAGTCCAGAGTTTAGGAATGCAACTTTTATTTTAAGGTTGCATGGGATCTCCCAAAGGCATTTCACTTTTGACCTTTAGATGAAATAAATGGATGTCCACTTTTTGTGGAAGGGACAGACCCTGGTGGTGGAGTGTAAAGGCATTTCTTATTTAGCACAAAGTCAAGCTTTATGTGGAGAATTAGATATACAGATTAAGCACCAGTACTAAAATGAGGTAATGCAAATATAATGCCAATCTTGTTCTCGCCCGAAACAAGTTTACATCCTTAAGCTCAAACTGCTAATGCACATGTGTGTTACTAACTTTGCCTTTAGCTCCTTTGCCCTGAATTTTCCATTCAAAATTTCCAAGCAGTGTAGAAACCTCTGTGTGAGTGCCAAGGGCCAGGCTTTATTTCTTTCCAAGTCTGGAGTGTCTGTCACCTGAGTCAGTATAGATTCCTGTTAGCAGGTATGGTTGGTTTTCACAGTAGAAGAGTTTTGATTGTAGCTAATAGGAAATAGATGCTTAGATTATAACTTCTGCAGTACATTTTGGTGGCCCAGCCTAAACCTTGACGATTTCTTGACATGCATCTTCCTATTATTAGGGTGTTTGTGACACCTTAATTCTTTCAGCTGTTTGTTGAGGAACTGTATGTGAAATGGTTCTGTGTGGCTTCAATTTTTTTAATAAAGTACATATGTCTGAAATGGATTTTATATGTTGGGGATGGCAAAATGAAGAGAATGTGATACAGTGGAAGCAGAAGATGGATATGTGAACCAACTTTTTCAAAGTGCAAAACTGATCAGATGGAGCAGGCTGAGGATTCTGTCAGGTGGTTTGTCCAGTTTTTCAGCTATGGAATATGTCACCAAAGGGTGACTGCTCACTCCATAAGGGCTATTGTGGCTGGGGCTGCAGTTGGGCCACATAGGTTTGCTTGAACAATGCATGTTGCAAGGAGGAAATGCATATGTTGTTTTCGGTTATTTACTGTACATTCAAAGTAGGTCAAAGTGGCATTGAAACATCAATTTCCATTGATTTAGATGTAGGATGACAAAACTTGCCAACCTCAATCACTTTGGCCTTTGCTGGACCTGCGTAGTTTGGGGGGAAGGTCAAGAAAAAATTACAAAGAGAAAGTATTAATCACTCTCACATAAATTGTTACTTTGAATCTCAAAGTAGTATGGGGTATAGTATAGGCCAAAAGTATAGCACCTCAGATCTAAAGTACAGTGCATTTGATTTTCCAGGAAAGTTATAAATGAATTTCAGTATTACTTGGTTAAAAGTTTTATGAGTTTTGGTCAAAATTTGAATCTCACACAGGCCTGATTTCACTCAGAACCAGGACATTTGTCCCTGACATGTCTTTTGAAGAGCAGCTGCTTCCAAAACTGTTTGAGATGCCTGAACTCTGAATGGTCTGAGTTAAGTGCAAACGATCCCTTTGTTTAACTCAACTCCTCACCTCTGTAGTTTGAGCCCCTCTTTGCATTTAGATGAAAGAATTGCAGAGAAAGTTAAAACTTACAGGCTGCAACAGTGCCTGCAGAGTCGCTTTTGTAGGTAAGAGATGGCTCCAGCAGATGAGGAGAGAAAAGAAGATGCCTTTGTGTAGGCTTTCCTAAGGCTATTTGTTTTGTAGATGCGCTCCTGAGCTTTAATGAATTTTCTATACTTCTTGCTCCCAGTGCTGGGCTCTGGTGTTGTGAAGAGAGTGGATTCTTGACTCTGTCCCTGCCTCTGATTTTATCAAAGCAAGGGTGGGAGAGGCATTTTGCTTCCTGGTATCATTCTCAACAATGAAAGTGATAGATGGAGTGAGCATCCGGCATGGCAGCTTTCTATGCTAAGCAAGTTGGACTAGGCAGAGGTTCCACTCTTTGCTGGTAAGGATGTAGAAAGAAGTGTTTGTCCTGTTTGTTTGTCCTGTGGGCTTGAACTAACATGCCTGTGTTTGTCCAATGGTCAGTGAAATTTTGATTTTTGAAAAGGTGTGGAAATACTTCTGGGCAATTTTTCAGTCTGGTTTTGCTGACAGAAACATGAAAGGGGGAGTATAGCTCTAAAATAGAATTCTCACCAACCTCTTTTGAACTATAGGCATGTGAATTTGGGGAAGGTTCTTGACTTATAATTAAGTACACCTTTTTCAGAATAATCCGATAGAAAATATGAGGTAACAATGTTGAGAGAGCTTCCTGTGTCCTCAATGGTGGAGATGCCAACCTGTCTCAAACTATAGCCATATAAATTTGGGGATGGTTCTTTACACCTGTGTGGAAAATGAGTAGTAATGCTTTTGAGAGAGCTTCCTGTGCCCTTCCATAGCGGAGGCACAGGGGGACGCAAACTTTGGCTGCACAAGGATGACGGTGGGAAGCAGCATGAATCAAATGCACCCAAAATACAGCTTCCTGTTCTCTAGAAGCAGTGAGTTCAGAGATTCCCCTCTCGGTGCTGGCTACAGAAAAAAACATTCTTGTGCTCTTCCGAGTATTTAAGCCGTCATCCAGTTACAGCTGTGAAAAAATGCAAAAAGCTTGGAGTCCATAAAAGGAGATAATTTGAAGTTAATAGGGGCAGTGCAGCAATGGAACGCAAGCCACCATGTGTTTCAGTCTTGTGTTCTGCTCTATTAAATTAATCTGCCAATTTAATTCATGTCTGTGCTAAACAAAACTTTACATGACACAACAGAAATGAGCTTACGTTTCTGCCTTGCTGCCTAGGCTCTTTCATAATACAGTAACTTTCTGCCAGCCTGAGGACAGCAAGATGAGCCTCAGCATGGGTTGAAAAGCAGGAGATTGCATAGTTGAAGCTCAGGAGTTGATTAAAAGTTTGGCCAGATTGCCCACCCCCTGTGTCTGCTGTGCTCCTTGATACATATTAACCTAAATTGGTTAAATATACAACTTGATTTATGAAGCACAAAATTGCTTCAGCAAATGAAAACTACCTAAGCATGTAGAGGAAGGATATTTTATTGCCTTGCTTTTTTTTATTATTCTGTTAATAGGTGTATTACTTACTGAACTTAATAATAGAGTGCAATAAACGAAATCTTCTACACCAGAGTATGTTTGATGAGGCAGGAGCATCAAAATCAGATGGGCTGTGATTGCCCCTCAAATTTAAGGCTGATGGGAACAGCAGGCAGCTTCACAGGTGAAAATTTTTTTCTTGGAACAGAGGAAATTAATGTACCTGGGCGTCTGATGACCACGATGATGGAGCTCACTTGGTGTTCACTAGGTACCCCTGGTTCTGGGTTGTGTGCTCTCTCTCCTCTGCAGTGCTTTAGCTTTATGTAAATAGGAGGCTACGGGATAGAACTAAGCCTCTTGTGTTTCCTGTGAGAGGACTGTTTCTGCAGTGAGGAGGAAGGTGACTGCAATGTCAGTGATCCTATAACTCTGCTTTTATAATTTTTGCTCCAGATTCAACTCCTCCATTGTCTTTCCGACTTTTCTACACTCAGAAGAATACTTTTCACACTTTTCTGCCACACAAATAAGATGTTCCTCAAACCTTCCTGTCCACAAACCCTCCTACCTGAGAGCTAGCCCTCTGCCTCCTCACCAGCTCTCCTACTCCACATCAGTTGCTGTGCTGGCTAAGCTTCATGCCTCTTTCTCTCCTCTCCAGGATACATTTCTTGTTTCTAGGGACTTAAAAAATAGTCTGTGATTATCAAGGAACTTCCTAGACAGGAGGATAATGGAAAAGTGAAGACACAACATATGGGAGACCTAATATTTACAGCCTTGTTGTGCTGACCAAATGTGACTAATACTTGGGAGACTAATGGTCAAATGCCATAATGGATCTGTTAATTGAAGATGGGTTTTGTCTTAATCTCCTATATTGCAACATGTTGGAGATGTGCGTCACTAGATGTTTACTGTTGAAGATTACTGATGTTCTTCCAGACTGCCTCATGTATGCTTGATTTTGAAGACTTCGGCACAACTGTTCCACTGTGAATTCTAGAAACATATGTTCAGGAATATAGATCTTTCATACTCCATTTGTGCAGCTGCAAACAAAAACTTGGTGCTATCTCTTACTTTAGGGAAAAAGTAAAGAACGTGCTGTACCCATGTATGAGTCATGGCTCATTTATTTTCTATGAGAAATTTTAAATGCTGCATTGCATGACCTTTGTCATCTTTGTGTACAGTGGAAAAAATATACCAAGCCAGGAATATCAATGAAAGTCTTCACAGTAACCAAAAACAGGCAAGTAAGTTCCCATTGGGTTCTCTTGTTTTTTTCTTCACTAAATGGGTCTTTGCTGTGGAACAAATGATGATGACTGCCTGAGAATTTACAAGCTAAATAAGCTTTGAGATCATAGAGTTTCCTTGACTAACTAAAGATCAGTATTCTCTGATCTTCCATCAGAGGAATGGGCCTTTTTTTGGTCTGGAACTAACATATCTGCTTCCATGTTGTGAATTAAAGGAGTTATTTATATTATTAATTAGAAATTAATATGGATAATGCATGTATTGCAGGTGGTGCTTGTAGCTATGCCTTGTTCATTTGGTACTGCACTGAACTGGATAATTGATGGTAAGGGAAAAATCAAGATTCCTCACCTACACCTGAAGTGCATCTAGGCCTGGGATATCTAGGTGTCCTGGTTTGAGGTAAAATAGGGTAAATCCAGGTATATCTCCTGGGTTCCTTCCCTCACATGCTTCAAGTAGTGTTATTACCCAGTTCATTGTCTAATGCAGCAAGGATTTCTCACCCTCCCCCCTTCCTCCCTACCATCTCATATTCTTTCTCATTGAAAGTTAATGTTTGGCTTGGTGCTAACCTAACAGCTTACTACAGCTTGCACTGTGGAATGGAGCATGCCTTGTAATGGATTAGCTGCACGTCCTTAGAATAAGAGGGAGAATGTGTCTGCTGTCCAGGGATATTTGTGGGGGCGGCAGAGAAATCAGAATGGACAGACAATAAAAATGCTCTTTTATTCACGCTCCAATTTTTATGAAGTTTCATAATACTGGTTTTTGTGAGTGTATATTTTCCTAGTCTGTGCTCTTGTTTTACAATTTTTAATACTTAACATCCTGTTTATTAACATGCATCCAACAAAAAAAAGAATCCTAACATAAAGACACAGCAATTGCTTGCTGTTGCTTTTGTCATAGGAAAGTGGGAAATTCAGAGTAACATGTAGAAAATATTTTAGGGGTATTGTTCTTTTAGATCTGATTTTTGCCTGCTGAGGTGAATTTTTAGTGATTATGAAAATTGTGATGAATTGTGAGTTATGGTTGATGATAATTGTGAATTACAGTTTTCATAATTTTTGAAAGAGGTAGGAGGAGAAAATAGTAGGAAGAGACAAATTGAAGTAGATTGATTTTCAATAGACTCAGGGATGCTTTGTAGGATCCCATTGGGAGAAAAGATAAACAATGTTGTACCTTTAAGCCGCATAAAGTATACAACAAAGTGTAATAGGAAACTAATTAAGATCTTCAGCAAAAAGATTGTGTGAGTTGGAGCATACTACACAGAGAATGGCATTGTGGCCAAATAAGTAGGAACCATTATAAATAAGTACCAGAGGGATGTAGAAACAGATTTGGAAAGATCAGACTTGGATAAAATGAACAGGAGGCATCATAAAGAGAGAATACACTATGTACCTGCAAACTGTAAGAGAAAACCAAAGGGAAGAAGTTGTGCCTTAGTAGTTGGAGATGAAAGCTGCATGATGGTTGAGGTTTATAGGTTCAGGTGGTTAATGGGAATCTTTGGGAATCTGAGCTATCTTAGGGAAGGAGTGGACTAGAACCTACTTATATTGGATAGATATTTTAAAATCATTTGACCCACATGACTCAGACTCATGGCAGCACTCACAGTCTAGCTTTTTTTAAGCTGTGGAGCCATCAGACGAAGCAATCTCTTTCTCCTGCCCCTGCCCACTCCCAGGAGCTTACTCCCACTCCTGAACTCTGCCCCTTCTTGTGCTGCCACAGGAATTCATCCAGTTACATGGTAAAGCAGGGAAGGGAGGTGATTTGGCTCAAAAATCTCAACTTTAAAAAAACCTTTGCTGTGTTAGCTTTTGGGAAATTACTTTTATCAACTCTGCCCAGTGCATTTTAGGTGCTGGTAAGAGGAGATCAGTTAGAAGTCTACTTTTGGTGGCTGTGTTAATGTCAAGTGTTGGTGGATCTACAGCATTGCCCCATGGACTTATGCCTGACCTACTAGCCTGTAAGAACTACTGAGATGTTTGTTATGCATTACACCTGACCTGGTCTTCTTACTATGAGAAGTAATGAGAGTGTACTCTCTTTACTTCTCTTATCGCTGCAATTGTTTGTCCTTCTCTGACTTAGTTCAGCTCACCAGCCAATGGGAAAGGAAAAAAAAAAACCCGTTACCAAAATAGTCTTTTTTTCTTTTTGTGAGAAACAGGATAATTTCTTGTGGTGGCAGAGACTCTTTAGCTGAGACTGACTGAGGCAGACTCAACTTCACCTTCAGTGAGTAGGCTGTTGCAATCTTTATAGTCATTAGCAGTTACCTTTGCAGCAGGACACTGCACAGAGCAGCTGTAACACCTGCTTTTGTTTGCTGTCCTTTAAAAGATGGGAAAGGAAAACTGGTGAACTAGTACAGACTAATCAGTTTTCTTCAAGTTCCCCCAAAAGATCCCTGTCCAACTAAACTGAGTGGAAGCACCCATGCAAATAAGCACTCACGTGGTTCATTGTGGTACCAGTTCACTGGCTCTGTGACACAGTAACAAGTGGTGAGTGGTGAAGCGGTAGGTATCAGTGAACTCAACAGTAATTTCAATATCTCATCTACTTTGTGACATGAATGCCATGAGCAAATGTCTTGTCAAGTGATGGAGGGAGGCAGTAGGATACAGTCCTCCATGGGAGGCTTGCATATTCAGTCTGGAACAAAAGATGATCATCACTCCTGAAATATGATGAAAGGACTGAGCTATATAAAAGTTGTTGGGAGGTGAGTAAGAATAAATTATCTTTGTTCTGCTAGGGCAAGGATTTGGGTTGCTCATTAAGTTGCTAAGTTTTAAGAATGACCAGGAAAGCACTGTAAGGAGCAAGTGTAGATGATCCTATCTGGAGACAGCAGGCTTAGTCACTTCACATACTATTTTAGAGTTTTTTATCTTTAAAAGGAAACATGGCACCTAACTATTAATATGCACTACCAGCAAGTCAGCATGTAGGCAGTGTACTACAAGATAACCTCAGAGAAATTTCTTTTGCTTCAGAGGAACTGATGGCAGTATAGGACATCCTATAGTTGTCTCAGACTTTGGCAATTAAACTCAGGTTCAGTGCACATAAGTGAGCTCTTGGAAAACTAACCAAACCTAGTAAAGTGTTATATTAATATCTTTCTTTGCTCCCCATCTCCCTCTTTGTGGGTTGAAGAGGCAAGTCCTTTTCAAAAATGTGCTTTTTTTTCTTTTTTATTAAGAAGAAGGATATGGGAGATTGTTATAAGCAAAATGCCTTTGACTACAATAGTGAGTGAAAATCAAATATATAAAAGCTTTAAAGGACCTTTAGCTGTTCTTCTAGGGTGGTGCATCGGATTTACAGCCCAGCTGCCTGTTCCTCCTGACCCTTGGTTTACAATTTTTTTTCAAATCTCAACAAAGGAAAGTGCAAAATCCCACAGATTTTTAATTAAAGAAGAAACTTTAGCATAAAGTTTTTCTTTTACCAGAGAAACAGTTTTTAAAAAGTGCTCCACAGAAAAGCTTTACCTCCATCTAATGCTAAATTTACCATTCTCCCAGATTCTTCATATTGAATTTTTAATAATTTTTTAGTCTGAATGTGTATGGGAGTTATGAGTCAGTTTTGAAAGACTTCAATTAATGTGGCTGAATGAGTAGAGAACCTGTTTAGAGAGGAATTTTAATGTGTCTCTGGGCAAGGGATATGTGTAGCCAACTTGCCAGTCAATGTCGAAGAGAACCTGTGTCTTTCCTCACCCCTCTTGTTTGCCCTCCCACGTAGTGCAGCTGCTCAGAGCTGGCTGCATGTTGCACAGAATATATATTGGGCCAGTTAAGCAAGAATACAGACCTGGTATATTGTTCTCTTAATTTACCTAGCATATGACCTTGGACATATCTGAAACTTACATTAAAATAGGTGGATTTAGTATTTCAGGGTGCTTTTTTAAAGGACTTTATTTGTTACAAAGATAATGCTTCTCCTAGTGAGAAAAGGAAGACTGTATTATTATATTAACATGTCTTTGTAATTTGAGATTGCTTGTTTCTTTTCAGAACTTAGACTTTGTGTGTGAAATTATAAGAGTAAAAACCCAGATAATTGATACTCTTAACCGCAGGCACAGTTCAAAAGAGGACTGCAAACAATGATTTTTAATTTTTCTAGCTTTTTTCCGTATTGTATGGAAGCCAAAAAAAAAAAGAAGATGAGAACTTAGCCTGCATCCATGTTATACTTTATGACTTGCAGCAATGGGATGCTGATTCATGAAAGTAAGCTAAGCTGAGAAAGATTTTGGATAGCAAAATGAAGAAATCAACTGAGGGCTAGATCTGGGTGACAGCTGCCCAGACTAGAGAGCCAAGGGATGGAGAGGGAGACCTCCCCCCTTCCTTTATTCCACAGCCTTGACCCAGTCTCAATTTTTTGCTCATTTCTGGCTCATCTAGGAGACTTCTGGGGTTTTTTTCCTCAGCTTTTCTTCCCTCCTGACAGCTTCTGCTCCCTACTCTTGTCCTGTGAACTGAACCCTTTGTATTTTCCACTAAATCTATCTGATCCCAAACCTCTGCTGCTGAGGCTCTCCTGGTTGCCTTGCTGAGGCCACCCATACTGTGTCAGTCCTTCCCAGTTCTGAAACTGCCAGAGAGCGCATCCACTGTCACTTATGTCCTGAGGCTCCTTTGCCATGCAGCCCAACGTATGCTACCCCTGGGAAAGTGCATCACTTCACCTGATGATCCAGTGTGGTTAAATGGCTGTCTTTTGTCTTTCTTCTTCCTTTTTTTTTTTTTCCTGCTGGTTTGCATGTCACTGGCAGATGTTGGTCCTTACAATGTATGTATATTTAAAATTAATGTGATTATTTTAAAAATAAATAGGCTGGTTAAAGCTTGAGTGCATGATGCTAGGCTGAGAACAAAGTTCACCCCAACTGGCAAACTAAGTAGCTCTTTCCAAATCAGCTGCTGAAGCTACTGTTCTAAGGAACTATTTTTATTTTTTATTTTTTATTTTTTCTTTTAGTAGATTGTGTACAAGAAACTTCATGGAGAGTGATGTGCTCTTAGTACTATTTCAAGAAACTACTGACAATTCAACCAAATTGTCCATTTGTCTAATGAAAGGTGGTAGTGTCATTTGTGTCTTTGGAGGAATTAATTGAGATGTATATCTATGAGCAAGCAAACATTTTTGCCTCCATTGGCAAGTATATCCAGCTGACCAGCTAAAGTTCCATCTCCATTGTCAACAAAAAGAGTATAATGCAGAATTATTTTTCATTTTTTATTTCTAGATCTGTTACTGTAATTCCTTCAGTAATGAAATACCAGTGTGCTATGAATTATCCTAACTATCCCTTGCTTGCCTGGTCATGGCTTCATTGTTTAAAGTAGCTATTCTTCATGCAATTCTCCTAGAAGTCAAGGGTCAAAAAGCTGTGTAGAGAAGTGGTCACAGACTACGTCTGAGAAAATTTCACAGTGTCATTTGAACCGATGTAGTTAGTACTGTGTCAGAGTTTACAACATTTCCTGTTTTCAGTGCTTTGTAATTGTAATCTAATCTCTCTTGGTTTGGAGGGGAGATTAAGTCATTGCCAGGGCCTGATTTTTGAAAACTGAAAGTACATGAAAAGTCAGCTGGTTTTGCTTGAAAGTGAAAATATAAAGTGAAGTGGAATAGGCTTCTATTTGAAGTCTAAATAGGATAGCAAATATTACAGAATACAGTTAGTCACTGAAAAGCAATTGTTCAACATACACCTCTCAAGTGTTATTTTTTCTCAGTAAAGGCAGAGACTTTGTAGAAAATAACTTTGTAATAATCCGTTTTATAATCCACTTCTCTAATACAATAAATACCACCTTTCTAAATCCTTCCAAGAATTCTAAAGCCAGTGCCTGCAAACTGAGTTTATTTTTATGGCCATTTTATTATGAGCTATGCACTTCTAGGAGTTATTATAATTGAAATAAGGTATTTGATGCCCAAATAGCTAACATACTGACAACATTATTTTAGAATAAACAGATGACATTTAAAATTGAATCTGGTAAACCTTCATTAGACCTGCATATGACTCTCCTTATGTGTGTGTGCAGCTGCTATTTTAACTTATTCCTACTGTGCTTTTAATAACTCACAATATTGCTGTAAAAGGGTACCTTTGCTACTCTTGACAAACATTTGAAATGAATTTCTATAATTGTGCTTTTTAAAGGTGGCTGATCATGCAGAACAAAGTATCTTTGCATGAGAATGTGCTGTGGTTTGAAATGTTGCTCTTGCAAAAGCGTGCTCAGGGAGGGTACTGTTGAGGCACTCTTAGTGGCATTTTCTGCTTTTCTTTCTTTCTTGAAAATAAGACATGCAGTTGGAGAGGGATGAAATGCAACATAGATACAGTGCACAGAATGAGCACAAAAGTGAAGGGTAGAGGTTTTGAGACATTTGATTTAATAGAGGAAAAGCAATTTGCAGTTATTGTCTTAGATATGAGAGAGATTATAAATTATCTAACTGCAGGAAAAGTTTCAGTGAGAACTATAGCTGTATTGTGAAAACTGTGAATATTTTTATTTTGGTCCTTTTATTATTGTTGGTTTTAAACCATGGGAATTCTTTAGCATGTCAGAATCATTTAGTGTCCAGAAAACTGGTGTAATCAGTAAAGGATACATTTGCCCACTTTTTCATTCTCTTTTTCAGATGTTAAGAAGCTATAGAGATGATGCTACCTTTACAGTCTGTTACAGCTTCCTTCCCCCACCTCTCAAACATCACACTTATTGTCAGAATTAAGCATCCTCAGGGCCCAGAGCCCTATGCTCAGCAAAACCCTGCATAACATCGATCTGGATCACCCAGTGCAGAATCAGTTGTGGCTTCCAGCTGAGTATCACTGATGTATGAAGAAGTCATGATTGTCTTGTAGTAGAGACCAGATGATCTGGTTTTGATAAGAAGAGACAATCGCACCTAAAATGTGTTTCAGACATTTAAGAATGAGGTCCTATGGTCACAGTTTCTCCTTTTGGGTGGGTTTGCACACCAAAAGATGACTAAGGATGTTTCAGAGCTAGATTTAAAGCCCGTGTTATGGGGAGGAGGACAATTCGCTGGTTGCAGTTGCAGAACAGAACAATCCAGTAAATTCAAAGAAGAGTCTTTTTCTACAGCTGCTCCTGCTGCATGAAGTGGGGATACCCTTTCTTGAAGAGTGCTGCATAAGTTGTGTATATTTTTGTTCTGTGTAATTGTGACTTCTTGCAGTCATCTCTGAAATTTCTGGACATTTTTTCTGAACAACACAGGTGAAGCTGTTTTCTTCTTCAGGGATAGTTTCCACAGAAGGATTTTATTACACTCCTTATTTTGAAAAGCAGTTTTTGAAACTGAGATTTCTGTGGCAACCCAGCTGACAGCTCAGATGTCTGAAATCTTATGACTGTGCAACCAATTCACTGATTTATATATCATAGCTATGGGGTGCATTTATACTTTATTGTTCACACTACAAGTTACCTTGCTTTAAGAATGGTCATGTAAACTAAGGAGTTCCTTGCTCATAATCCAGTTTACCAGCCTTGCATTTGCTTTGTTAGATGACCTCTGTGTGTTTCATGGTCATCTGAGTCCAAATGTTGTGGCACACAGTAGCATAGTGTGACTTGAGCAACTGACAAATTTTGACAATGCTACATGGTGTTACAAGGTGTAACTAATCTGTTGCATTGCTGTGTAAGTAAGTTGTAAAATAAAATCTCCACGGACTTAATCCTGCTGTGAAAGTCCTCACACAGAAAATACTTAAAGCACAGCACTGATTGTAAGGAGCACTATGCATGTAAACTAAGCCAACCCAAGAATTCTTCAGNGCAGGGTTAGGAAATGGCAGTGCCTCTGGTGGCCCTGGTGAGTGTCTGTCCAGCACTATGCATGTAAATTAAGCCAACCCAAGAATTCTTCAGAAAAGAGCAACTAGACCAGTTTGTTTCATCCTTGAGCTTTTCACTACCAACATCAGTGCCTTTAAGTCAACTACTTACTGCCGGTGGTGTCTTCTGTCAGAAGAAGCATTCTAGAGCTTTTTGTGCCTTTACACTTGTTTGTTAAAGCCTATTTGAAGTTTGCTGGTGATTCAAATATTTAAGTAGCTTTGGGACAAGTTGTACTCATATTAGAAGTAGCACTTGAAATGGAAAGGAGAGAAAGTGTTTATGAGGAGGGGAGAGCAGTATGTAAGTCAAAGTTCCTTCTGATTTGTACATTATAATGTGGTATTTGAAATTAGTCACCACTGTTAAAACAAAGCATTTTTAATCTAAGTGTTTTGGTGTTGGGTATCTCAGTGTGTAGCATCAGGCTCTTAATCTGAGGGTCAAGGGTTCAAGTGGTACAAGGCTTGTCAGAGTTGGGCTGATGGTTGGACTCAATGATCTATAAGGCTCCTTCCAACCTAGATGATTATGATTGATGATTATGACATTTTTCTGGATAAGAATGAAATGTTTTTAATCTTTCATTATTGCTCTACAATGATTTAAAAATTCTGGAAGTAACATACTTGAGGTTTCAGAAAGATAGAACACAGATGCCTTCTTCTGCACAAAATGGTGACAAATAGCCATCTAAAAGGAAGGAAGGATGTAAAAAATAAGACCAAAGGAAGAAGGCTGCTGTCATAATGACTCTAGCAGAATCTTCTGTGGTACTAATTGCCTAATGTTTCCATCTTCCCACAGAAGCTATTTTTGTATTGAGTTTTTATAGGGGATTAAATGGTGATTCCATGTTCTAAAAAGTGGTACAAGTTACTGTTATGTCAGTAACTGTTACGTCAGATAGTTGTAAAAGTGTTCATATTTTTGATATGTGGGTATTTCAAGAAGGCTGTTTCAATACATTCTATGCTAACATACTTCTGAGCTAAAAGCAGATTTCTTTTTTCAGTTAAAAAACTGTCTTTAGCCAAGCAACTCTTAACTTTAGTTGTAATGTTTTGGATCTTCTAAGAAAATGTGCCAAGTGTGGAGACATGAGATGACTTCATAATATGCTGGTTATAAGACAGAATGTAAAATTTTTCACATGTGAGAAATAAAACTGTTGAATGTATTACATTAGGAATCAAAAGTAATAATTGAAGGAACCTACACTGGAGGTTACAAAATTTGTGATGTTCTTGTTTTATTTTGGACAGTTGGAGTGCTCCTTCAATTCTTGAAGCTCTTTGACTTGGAAAATTAGACAAAACCTAATCATATTTACTAAAAGATATGCTTCTGTAGACAAATCTACATGACTTTTCAAAATCTGACACTGCAAAGTTTCTGATCATATTGTTGGGTGATGTGACAGATGAAACTCTGTTAAAAGAATAATAGAATCATAGACTAGTTTNCCATAGGCAGGGACACCTCCCACTAGATCAGGCTGCCCGGTGCCATGTCCAGCCTGGTCTTGAACACCTCCATAGAAGGGGCAACCACAACCTCTCTGGGCAGCCTGTTCCGGTGTTTCACCACCCTCACTGTGAAGAACTTCTTTCTTACGTCAAGTCTAAATCTACCCCCATCCAATTTACATCCATTGTTTCTGGTCCTCCCATCAGGTATCTTGTTAAAATCTGCAGCAATGATTTGGATCTGCTTAGTGGCTTGCAATTTTTAAATTATGAAGTTTATTTTGATTTGTAGAGTGGAATTACTAATGCTGATATTAATGCTGCTGCCAAACTAAGCTTTGCAGGTGTTTTTCTTTTTCCCAGTAGTGTTTCTCATGACATTTATTTTTCAAACGTGGATGCTCTGAATGTTGTCTCTCTCCATCAATATTGTCATTCAATTTTTCAAAACCTCTTTGAATGCTCAGGACCTCTTGAAGGCCTTTTGGCTCACATTGACCTATTGGCATCACTTTTGTCCCTTTCCTGGAGGAATTGTGGGAAGAAATTTGACACTATGGGTGCACATCAAAGAAAGAAAACAGCTGTTTCTTCTTTCAGTCTTAGTTTGTTTTCTGTGTTGGCAAACAGCATCCATACTCGTAGCTATTCTTTACAGTGCTGTGTGCACTGTATGTATAATTTTGTTCCTTCTGCGAGGTGCTGTGTCATGAGCATTTTTGTGACTATATATGGTTTTGAATATGGAGTTTTAGTTCTGTCAAAATGCATTAATTAAAAGTTAGGTGTTTCTTTTTTAATTTTTTTTTTTGGTGTTAGAGTTAAAAGGAAAGAAAAATAGAATAAAATTACTTGTTACAACTTAAACTGTGCTTCTGTGGAGATGCCTGCAGGTTTTGAAATATGTGTGTCCTCTTCCTCCTGGGTACAACTTGCCATGGTTCCTTTTGCTGCTGTTATTTGTCAATTTGAACTCCTAATCCCACATCTCAGTGCCTTTTCCTCCTTTCCTTTCTCCACTCTGAGGGATTTGAGTAGTGCCAGTCTAGGGTGATACTCAAGAAGTCACACTCCATGAAGAAATGAGGTAAAGGTTAAATACAGAAGGCTGTAATTTTGATCTTGTGATGTGGATTGCAGGAGGGAGAGAGAGGCTGGATTTACCTGAATAATTTTGTAGATGAGAAGGTCTTTTGCTCTAAGTAGTACCAGGGTTGTAAACCTCCATTTGTGATGACTCCAAGAGCTACTGCAATTTGCATAGTTTAATTGCTAAAATCCTTTTAAATAAAGTGACTTCTGTTTCTTTCTAGCACTGTATATGACTTCAATTAAATGTTTTATCTTTATCATAGTTGAATATTTTTCAAACCCAAATTATTTTACTTGAAGATCAAATAAACTGTTAGAGACAGGGAGCAATAAATATTGTAAAAACTTGATATAAATAAATATCTCCTAAATCGAGCACCGGTGAAAATGAAGGACTAAATCCCTTGTAAAACTTTTGCTTACATTAAGTCTGGGTAAAGTACACCAATAGTAACTTCATCAAACAGACTGGATCTGGCCTAAAAGCTTGTATTATTTAATATTTGTCATTTTTTTCTGTTCAAATTTCTGGATTACGTCAGAAAAACGATGCATGAGCAAATCCAAATGGAGTTGCCCTTGCCCTTGTGCAACAAACATGAGCTGGGCTCAAGGCAAGTGTGATTTTTGGCTTAAAAGGAGGAAGTTTTTAATAATTACCCTTCAGTTTCTTTGAAAATTATCCACCTGTTTAGATCTTTAGTTTGCATATTTCTATGCAGAAGATGATCAAGTGGATGACAGGCTGTTGATGCAACACATCTGTAAGGCAGCAGTCACAATTTAAAGACTATGTACAGGCAGTACTGATGCCCTTTTGGTTAATAAGCCACTCCAAATAAGTAGACTGATTTTCATGACTTGACTTTTCTTTAACTTTTCATGCAGTGTAAATATGAGTTTGTTTTTTTTTCTAAAAAAACGTGTTATTTAGATGTGTGGTTCAAAGTGTGGTCTGTTCTATGGAGCGATTTGGGAATACATCTGGCGCGTTAAGGATGTTACCATGAGAATGACATGTTCTGAACTTCGAGTTTTAATATGAATTTTGCAGATGTGCTGGCATTGAAAGGCTGTCCCGTGATGTGAGTTTGGGTGGTTTTGCTTACATTTATCACTTTTATTCCTGTTTTGTTGAGAATACTTGTTACTCAAAATTGTCAATATTTGCATTTCTTGTCAGAGCGAAATTGTTAAGCTGAACGTATTTTCATTCATGAAGCTACTCAGAATGTTCTGAAACAGCTGGAAGAAATTCACAGTTTGCAAACAGCTTTAATTCTACTGAGACACTTGTCAGATAGCACTGTGTGATTCTTCACATTTCTTTTGTACAAAACTTGAGGCAATTTTTCGTTACTTCAGGGTAATTTTCTTGGATTTATTATTGTAAATTATTATTGTGCAGGGAAGATACTGCATATCACAAGGGTGCATCTACTTAAGCATGCAGGATAATTAAAAATTTTAAATTGCTTTAACAAAGTTACAAACTATGTATACTGGTAAATGAGCTCTGGATGACATCTTCCAGTGCTGTTCATAGAATCACAGAATGCCCTG
>VZTY01034678.1:0-27441 GCA_013400935.1 Turnix velox
AAAACACTGGGGGAAAAAAAAAACTAGTGCCAAACCCTATTCTTGAGAGAGATCTGAGATGTTCAAACTGCAAACTTGTCTTGAGCCATCAACTGTGAGTCAGACTCATCATTTGTCATCTCCACATGTTTATATCCCAGGAAGTATACACATTTTGAGGTTTATTCATGACACTGCTCTCATCTTTGTTTTGCAGACTGAAAAAACAGTGTTAGGTCCCCAGAAAAACAATAATATAATATAAATATTATGTAAGGGTGGTTAAAAGGGTAGTAAAAGAGTTATAGAGGGGCAGAACAACATTGTAAAGGGAAAGTATTTGTTATTCATTTGAAAGTGAGTTTTCCTAATGAGCAGCATACAATTGAAATTAATGGAAACTTTAAGAAATATCCTACCTAAGGCAGAGCCCAGAAATGCAGAAGGTTATGCAAGGCTAACTATAAAAATAAGCAGATGAGTCCTCTAAAATAATATTGCAACATTTGCTGGCTTCCATTTATTGGTTGCCATAGGATTTTTACTCAGTGAGCAACCACTAAACACAAGGCTGCCTCATACCATAGCTTGGCTTTTAAGTGAAGAAAAACATCAATGTTGTTTAATGAACACACTTGTCTGGAGAAGTATTAGCAATCACTAGGAACTCATTTTCCTACTGCCTAAAAGTGGAGCAATATGCAAGCAGTGTGTTTATTGTGCTGTGCACGATCTGAATCTTCCTCTCTGACAACCCACAGGTCTCTCTCTCTCAAATAAACAGCAACTTGATTTTGCAGGAAGTTGTGGAGGGAAGAAAGGACAAAACCCAACTGGTTAAAGTGCCATGAAGACAACAAAAAGGATGACAAGGCACCTTTAATGAGCAGTTTCAGTTACACCAGCTGCTTCTGGAGGCAGGGAGCACATCCCTGGTGGACACTGAAGGAAAAAAAATGGGAAATGCTATCCTAAAGCATTAATTTCCTAAAGCATTTAATTACTCCACTTAGCAGGCTATAGTTTTTTTTTATTTCACCAGGTGAATATCCCACATTGAAGTGTAGCAAGAGGAAAATAAAATAGTCACATGGTATTAAAAAAAACCCAAATGCTTTGATCTTAATCTTTTATTCAGTCTCACAGTATATCTTGATATATATATATTTCATCATTACTATTTTTATTATGAAAATTTATGCTGTTGGGTTTATTTCTGAGTTTTGTCCATTGGCTGCTTGATGCAAAAGGCTTAAAGCAGTGGTCATGAGCCCAAGGCTGAGTCCTTACATATCACTAAGGTTTGGGCTTCCTTTGACATGAAAACCCTTGTTTCAAAATACCTATTTTCAACCTATATTTAACAATTTTAAAAAACCCCTATATTTCAAAAAGCTTACTTCACAGCAGACACTTCTGAAGAGGGAAGGAGGTCATTTTCTGGTATAAATATAAACATTTTAAATGCTGTCATTCAGGAAACTCTCAATCTAAGGAGACAACAGTTTTCTGAATCTTACATTTTTTAAAAAGTTAAGGTTTTTTGAACCACCCAACTGGGATGCCCATACAGGTGTACCCTCTCTCTGCCAGCTGAGATGTTTGAGGGCACTCCACAACATCTCCAGCTGTCTCTTCACAGCTCCTGTGTTGCATTTGCAATCCTTGTGTAGAAGTCTTGGATACCTGGTGTATCTCAAAAGCAACGAGGCATTTCTATGTATGCAAATAAACTGAGGCTCTGGCAAGCAAGAAGAATTAATCCCATGTGACTTTAGACATCTATGCCTGAGCTGGTCACACTGAGCTCCTTTTATAGTCACTGGGAGAAATATAGTTGTCAGCATTTAGCTGGATAAATCCCACCCCTAAATTCCACTTGTGTAAACCGTAACTCCCAGCTTCAATAGCATTAGATGGTTGGAATTTCATCCTTGTCCTCCCCATCCATGTAAAGCTGGCAGTGGGTTTCTCTGCCCCTCTGTGAGGAGCTTGATTTAAGAGATGAGAGGCAGAACAAAACTTGGGCTTGTCTCTACTGACTCCAGAAGTGCGGTCAAACCTCCCCTGCTGTGCTCTGACAGGGTAACCTTTTGTTGTGAAAACAATCTTGAAACAACCTTTGAAATTGCCCTAAATATCACGGTCCTCCATTTAGTGCTGCAGCAAAAAGCACAATGTTTCCAACCCAGACAAAGAAGCCTATCTGCTAACCTCCTGAAAGAAGGTCTTTCCTAAGTCTGTAGGGATTATATTCATTATTGATTCAGCTAACTGGAACTCACAGTAAATTGAAGTGTCAAAAAAGTGGCAAAGGAATATTGAAAGATGGAGTTTAGTCACTTTTTTCCCACTTCACTGAACAATTGGCATCCAACAGCTACAATGTTAGAGGCATTACTTATAGATAGGAATAGCAATATTCAGAGCCTCTTCATCTCACTTATCATTAGAAAGAAGATGAGAAGCTTTATACCCTTTAGAAAAGTCTGGTTCTTCTGAGATAGGCAATTTTTGGAAATAAAACATATATTTCTTCTTTACTTTTATGGTACACTCACCATGCTGGCCTCCAAATGCACTCTGAGTGACCTAGCAGCATGAAGCCCAAGGTAGCAAGTGTCACTTACAATTTGCAGCTGTCCTAAACAAAGGGAAAGGGTACTGTCAGAGTAGAAAAAGTCAGAACATGAAACTCTAAAATACAGTCACTGAGGGATTTCAGTCTTTGTTCTGCAATCTCAGAAAGCCTAGTTGCATAAAATGTCTTATATCTGCCATGGTGTGTCTTCATGACTTTTTTCTCTAATTATTCCTGAAAAAAAAAATAGTTATGATGATGCTGAAAAACTGTAGAAGAAGAAAAATTATATATTTTACCAATTCAATCCTAACTTATTTGGTGGAAAAAATAAAGCACAGGTTTCTCCTTGCTCAACTAGCAAATAAGAACTTAAAATACCACTTGGCCCTTGACAGATCAGCATCTAGAGTTGTTTTGAAATGGTCTGTAATATTTCTCCTACACAAGGAGCAAATGGCATTATTTTCCTTACATTTACCTATGCAGACAGATAACCGAAAGGTTAAAAAACAAAAGAGAGGAAGAGAAAAATTGCCCTGCACCTCCTGTGCTCTGAGGACATAAATGCAACCTTGACATTGTCCTGACTTCCTACACACAGCTAAATTTATCCTGCAAAAAATTCATCCTGCAGTAAAAATGTGGGTTATACTCATAGCCTGATCAGGAAGGAGGGATGAAATCAGACAATTTTGACACTCCAGATTTATCAGCTGCACTCAATAGCAAAGTGTCAGTGGATTTCTCTGAATCATGCCTTTCATGCTGCCTGATGTTCCCTTTTTTAAATTAAAGACAGCACATTGCTAACTTTCTGACAAATCTCTGCTGTCCTGAGGTTACATGAGATCACTGGTTATTCATGTTATCAGCTTCTCAGACAGGGCAGAGACTCAATATTCTACAAAGTAGGGAGCAGATTTGTTGACATTTCTCATCATGTTGAAAAGGAATGTTTTTGTTTTTTTTCTTTCTCTGCCATAAAGCCTCATGTTGCAATCATGTTATTTCTCTTCCAAGATGCTTCCCTTTGACTGGATTATAGACTTTGTAAAAAAGCAACAACTGGTAAAATATGCATGGACTTACTCATCTTGAGCATCTTGATTTGATTGGCCTTGATTTGAGCTACCAAAAAAGAGCAGGCATGTTATGTAATCTTTGAAGCAAGGTTTATTCTAATAAAAATTTTATAAGGAGTTGAAGCTTTTTACCTTCATTCACATTCAGTACCAAGAACAACTAATAAATAGCATTTAAATAACAGATATATATCTTACAGCTCCTTAAAGGCTGTTCACATGGACCAGGCACATTTCTTCTTAATGTGAAAAGTAATGGTTTTAATTAGCAATCATGAATATTTAGAAATTGCAAATGTTCCTGTTATGGCAATTACACATAGGAGGAAGTAGCACACAACAAAATGCAAAGTAATAAAATGCCCATTGGTGACCAGTAAACACAAACTCCCCTCTTCTAGCAGGCTGACACTGAAAATTAAACTGTAACTACACAAAATAGAACTTTCATTCAACATGATACTCTAATTCTGACTGAAATTAATGTCTACTTCAATTTTATCCTTATTTCTAGTGTCTGAACTAGAGCAGGTTTTAACCCCTGAATTTTTGTGAGAGAAACAATGAACTAATTAACTTGGAATATTAAAAAAAAAAAAAACCCAAAAGATGACTGAAATCAAAAATGAATTGCATCAGATGATGGTGACTAGATGAAAGCAGTGGTTCTTTGGGAGCCACGAGACTCCTTCTGTGGAAGTACAAATATCCAAGCCAGCTTACTCAGAGTAAACACTGAAGCTGTGTTTTAAGGGCAAGCATAGAAAATGAGTGTGTACTTAAGGACACCTTTGCATGGCACAACACACATGGATTGCTGAGTACCAGGCACCAGAAACCTGTCACCTCTGCTCCATACCTTGAAGAACTTGGCTTGACCCATAGAACACATTATACCTACACGTCCACTTCATTTGGTATTTACAGCTGGAAGGGTTTGTGTTTAGGGTCAATTGGGTCACAAATGAAGGGAGGAAGGGATCTGTGTTGTGCTTCTACTCTTCCCATAGCCAGCACACTTCTGCAGAAGTGGGTAGCAGAGGCAGCAGGCAAGGGCAGTAGCAGGTAGAGAAGCAAGCAAGGGCAGCTGACTGGGAAGCAGGCGGGGAATCAGTAAGCAGGGAAGCAGCAGGAGAAACAGCAGGCAGGGGCATCAGCAGAGAGGGAAGTAGGCAGGGCAGCAGACATGGAAAAAAGAAGGGACAGCAGGCAGCACAGAAGCAGAGAAAGCAGTATCAGTCAGAGAAGCAGGCAGGACAGCAGCTTCATACCCTGCTACTTGCCATCAAGCATCATCTGTCTTGCCTCGCCACTTGCATGCACTTAGATGAGCATCCAGGTCAGTACTGTGTCATTTGTACTTGCAGCCAAGAAGGCCAACCAGATCCTGGGTTGCATCAAGAGGAGTGTGACCAGAAGGTCATGAGAGGGGATTTTGCCCCTCTACTGGGCTTTGGTGAGACCCCACCTGGAGTTACTGTGACCAGTTCTGGAGTCCTCAACATAAGGAGGACATTGAGCGGTGAGAGAAGGCTCAGGGGGGACATAATAGTAACTTATCAGTATCAGTGCTAATTTAAGCGTGTGGCAGGGGTAGGAGTTTTTAGTGAGATATGTGATGGGAGGACTAGAAATAATGGATGGAAATTGGAAGGGGGGAGATTCAGACTTGACATAAGAAAGAAATGCTTTACAGTGAGGGTGGTGAAACAGTGGAAGAGGTTGCCCAGAGAGGCTGTGGATGCCCCCTCAATCCCAGGAGATGTTTAAGGCCAGGCTGGACAAGGCACTGAGCAGCCTGATGTAGTGGGAGGTGTCCCTGCCTATGGCAGGGGAGTTGGAACTCCATGATCTTTAAGGTCCCTTCCAACCCAAACTATTCTGTGATTCTTTGCTTAGCTTTGTGGAGGCCTTAAGTCCAGTGCTGGACTCCTCTGCAAGAAGGGCTGCCCAACACCCATCTCACATGAGCTTTGTGCTTAATCCTGGTGTCTTGAGACCAAGATGGGAAACAAAATCAAGCCCATGGGTAGCTCCACAAATTGTTACAGCGGATTTATTTAGCATCAAATGTCTTTCCAGCACCAACTCTGGTATCAGGGGGCAAATGGGAAGCTCAGACAAACACACCATTTCCTTCTTTATGTGCTGGCTCTGCAGTCCGGGTTTTGCTAACCTAATCAGATAGAGATAAACACCTTGCAATAGACTGTACAACTGACGTCAGCTTTTTGTGAGCTTGGAATGATGTCAGTGCCAGCTTTGCAACTCCACTTTAATCTCTTGAGCAGAAATAAATGCAGTAACTAACCCATTACTTTTCACAAGCTGCCACACCAAGATTATTTTATTTTTCCCCTGCAGGCTATGGATGCTGCACAAAAGAGGCAGGAGAGCCAGAACAATGTGATCGACTCCTGTACTGAGCAATTTTTTGGTGAGGAGTCTAAATGAATTTAAATTGAATAGCAACTAGAATAAATGACACCTCTCAGCACACAACTCAGGCTCATTCAGGCCCTCAAGAAATTAATTCCACTCATTCACATCAGCCCAAATAATACCAAATTAATTTCTCAGGATTTGCACTCCCATCCCTGTAAATAAGTTCTTTTCTCACACTTACCATTATTTTTTAAAATTTCTGAGCCAAATGAAGCCTACAATTTCAGACTTTTATAGAAACCTCAGATCAAAATTTCAAGTAAATAGTCTCAACTGGCTTAATTTAAAAAGCAATGAAGCTAAAATGGAGGCATGGAATCTGATACCAAGAAAGCAACTATCAGGGACATTGGGAAAAGCAGAAGTCAGTACCAGAACTTCTCTGATTTAAGTTAGGAATTTTTTTTTTTTTTTAGATATAACCTATTTTCCTCAGTCATTTTTCACATTCCAGTGGAATTACACCACATTAGAGGTCATTTATACTCTGCTTTGCTTAGACTTTGATTTCAATTTGTTTCATGGTGTTACCAATTTTCAACATTTGCTTCTACTGAAAGAACAGGGAAGTTACAAGCCAGTGAAGTTGTTAGCTAGACTGTCACTTATTAAATTAACAAATTTTTCATAGAAACCTTAGACAAAACTTCAAGAATAACCAACTGATCATTACTAATTCTTTTGGTATTCATTATGCTATTAGTCACAGGGCTCACTCATACATTTCCAAATTTCAACATAATCATTTCAGGATGAGAAGCATTATTTTTTCCCCTTCCCAATCATTTTTCCTTGGCATCACATTTCATACCCTCCCTTTCTGACTGCCAGGAAAGTGTGGTTTGGGGTTTTAGGGGCTTGGATTGGGCTTTTTTTTTTTCTTTTCTCTTTTCTGAATCACAGGTTTACCAAGGTTTATCTCTAAGCGAATATGTTTTTAATTGACTTGTTTATTGCCATAACACATGCACACCTCACTAAGGCTAAGGGATCAGGTTGTATGACATCATGGTGCCAAAGGAATAATTGTCACTTGTTTGTGTGCAGTCCTGAAGAAAAGCCTGTAACTTGAAATAACACACAGTGCTGCAAAAATAGATGATGTGATAAATTACAAAAGAAGCAAAATGAAAAAAAAATTCTTTTTTTTTTCAAATTGGTAGGGATAGAGGATAAGAGGGGCTGGAGGGCTTCCACAAAATCTGGGCTGCAAATCCATTTGGTAACCCAAATCCTGGGTTGCACCAAGAGAAGTGTGACCAGCAGGTCAAGAGAGGTGATTTTGCCCCTCTGCTGGGCTCTGGTGAGACCCCACCTGGAGTTACTGTGTCCAGTTCTGGAGTCCTCAACATAAGGAGGACATTGAGCTGTTGGAGCAGGTCCAGAGGAGGCCACCAAGAGGATGGTCAATGAAAATTAAAACGGGGTAGATTGAGGCTTGACATAAGAAAGAAATTCTTTATGGTGAGGGTGGTGAAACAGCAGAAGAAGTTGCCCAGAGAGGTTGTGGATGTCCCCTGGAGGTGTTTAAGGCCAGGCTGGACAAGGCACTGAGCAGCCTGATGTAGTCGGAGGAGTCCCTGATTATGGCAGGAGGGTTGGAACTTGATGATGGTCCCTTCCAACCCAAAGTATTCTATGATTCTATGAAAATCTCATTCTGTGAAATTATTTTACCTGTAGACAAGGCTTTTCACCCTGTACAGCTGGGAGATCATCCCTTTTTCCAGGACTGGGAGGCAGCTACATCTATCCCACCATCTCACTTCAGCTAAATCATACATCCCATAGGTTGCAGCTCCTACCCAAACAGAGGGTCAAGGAGCACTAAGAAAGCTAAGGAGACATCCTATACCTATACTCCACCAACAGCACCCATGAAGCAGGAATGAAAAGGAGGCAGATATCAGCTGGTTGAATCCCAAATCTCAGGTTTCACTCTCAGGAAGCCTTGAAACCAAGGCACCCCTTCAGTATTTTATAAAACTGGCTTCTTTTTCCAAAAGGATTCTGCTAAAGTTAATACCACAAAAGCTTATTGCCTCAAATAAAAAAACTGTGAAAGAGCAATCATTAGTCAGCTGCATCTTTCATACAATTACTGGCAGTGAAAAAAGCAAGCATGCAGGTTGCTGTAAAACAAGGTCCAACTACTTCCACCCAAACAGAACAGAAGCCACTCACAGAAGTTGAAGTGGGGGAGAGGAAAACTCCTCAGCATTCTCCCCTCCCCTACTCTCTCCAACTGATTACAATCTGCTTTTTTTCCCACAAAGCACATTTATTGTGGGAGTTTGATTTGAAAGTGTTTCAAGTAATTTAAACTTTGGCTGGAGCATTTAAAAACTGATCTTCAAGTGTTTCTACTCAATAATAACAATTTCTGCTTCCTGCTGTAAGCAAGGATTTTAACTCTCAACCAACCAAAATATTCCAGCACATATCAGGAATTACCTATGACTAAATTCCACCCTGACAGTAATCCCTTTTTGAGCAGTTTTGGTGCAATGATTTGAAGAGGAGGTGTTCAAAGATATTTCTCTAGGGTTGATCACTGGCTACCTACACCTCTTTCAAACCATACAACTGCTGAAAACAGACTACCTCCTGATCCAAATCACCCTTTAAATGGTCTTTTCTTAATGGATCAGGATTCATCTGTCCTATCTCATGTTCACAAAGCATCTAATAATGTCACACACATCTGTGTGATCTTACTACATGTGTATCTTCATTATTATCCAAGGCAAATGACTTTAAAAAAAGATAATAAATTAGGATGTGTTATCTCAGATCCACCTTTTTTTGGAATTGAGGGGGAAAATGGAGGTTTATCAAGGACTTTGGAAAGTGTCTGTGCCAGCTCATTCCATTTTGGTATTTCTCTTCATCATCCAAAGAACCTGCCATCACCAAAAGACAAGAGTTCTTATTGCATAATGCAGTAGGAATCCTACTAAGAACCTACATGAAAAGGGTAAATTATATGGGAAGCCAAAAGAAAACAAAAGTCAGTTTCATTCATAGCAAATAGTAGGGTTTTTTTGGTGAAAAGGCTTATGGCATTACCTTGAAAATATATGTGCTAAGCTTTTTCAGTGCAGAGTTCTGGCAGGAGCTTGTTAGCAGCACAAATACCAGCTACATGAGATTAAAGGGGGAAAACTCCTGCAACACCTCAGACATTCAGTCAGAACATTGTTCACCACTGAAGTTTAGTTAAATATGCACAATTTTATTTATTGAAGAGATTAGGACAAAAAACATTAAACCAAATACATGACAAAGCACCAGAGGCAGTAAAACCCCACCATGCACATCACCAATCTTTCCTCCTATAAGGTACTTATAAAATTAAAAAAAAAAAAAACCAAAACAAAAACAAACAAAAAAAAGTCCTTCTTGACACAGCACCATCTTCAGAGTGTAAAAACATTACTCCTTTATATTCTTAGTTACCAAAATAGAACCAAGGCAGGTCAGCTGCAGCTAGCTTTGTCTCTTGATTAAAGAACTGTGAAACATCCTCTTGAGAGTGGGACCAAAACTTTCCTGCAAGGCAGGCAAATAGCATCCATACGTCAAATGCCAAGTAGCTGTACGCACATGCCACATACTATAATTAAGCACAAATTCAAGTAACATTTACATACTACAGAGTCCACATGTACCTACCCAAAAAACATGACCACTTCACAAAACGTATACAGGCAGTAAATATCAGAACAACTGAGGTACTGGAAACACAAATATTTATGCCAAGAGATTTCAATATCATACAGCAATATAAAAGCAGTAATAAAAACATTTGCCAGTCTAAATCAAATAAAGCTATCTAGAGGAGAAAAAAAAAAAAAAAAAAGCTAAATAAAAAGTTATTTAGGGACAGAAATACCTGAACAGAAAAGAAGTGTGTTAACTACAGCATGTAACATGTCATCCCAAGTCAACCCGTAATTGAAGTACTGGCTTAATACATCACTACTGTGACATTTTCTTCAATAAATAGAATAAGTCTTGACAATACAAAAGGTGCATATTACTGTTTATGTTTCAAGAGGAATATCTGTAATATAAATGTTCAGCTTATTAATACCCTCTTATTTCTTATTCTGGACATAAACAAAAAAAAAAAATTCAAACCCAAACAATTCTTTTTCCCAAGTTGAGAGAAATTAAAAGGAAAAAAAAAACCAAAATAAAAACCATCCCACAATACTCTTCTTCCATAATAAAGAGCCCTCTATTTACACGTGGGCCAGTCAGTTAAAGAAGAGATTGGTTCTCAGATAAAGACAAGACTAAGGGCTTTCTGCCCTCTCTAGTCATATACGTGCAGCATGGCAGATATGGAAGCCAGTATCTCATATCATTTAAAAATAAAAACAAACAAAAAAAAGGAAAATATTATACAGTTTTCTTATTTTTCTTCCCTATCATAGCAGTAATGCATCTGGAAGTTTGAGTTCTAATAGCTTCCTGCAACAAACCATTTGACACAAAACAGAACAGCTTGTTAAATGACAGTTACTTCCCCTTAAGGGAACAAAGCATTAAAATGTCATTTCCTGACAAGAATATTAAGTAGTTTATTTAGAAGAAATGAGTTGAAAATTGCTATCAAGAGACATGAACCAAAATTTTGTTTGTTTTTAGCACCCACTTTTCATGTCCGTCTTTGTGCACCTAATTTTTTTTTCCCCTTAAATTAATCCCATTAATTATTAGACATCCAATTAAAAAACCAAAAAAAAATGTTAGCCAATTGTACTTTTCCCTGAATAATGGCTGAAGTTAAATATCTTAACAGTGCGATGCCAATATGTGAGCTGAGGCAAAAAAGTTTCTAGTTGTCGTTGAGTTACCACAATTTTTAATGGAACAGAAACAGGAGTGATACAGCTGCACCAGGATTGGCATGTGCAGTCTCCTTGGCTCCAAAAAGGTGAGAAGCTACAATTGCTCCATGCTGCCTTTTTCTCCTCCCAATCAGTCTAACCTGATAGCAAGCTCCCTCCCCACCCCCCTAAATCTGTCCCCATGCTACATTTGTTATATTAGCTCCTTGTGGAGGTTCCTTCTCAACCCAAGAACCTCTGACTGTCTTTTGCTACCAAGCTAGGCTGATGCAGGACGTGATTTAACATGGTCAGGAAGGGCTCCTTCATGTGTCCATCTCCAGGTTGTGTACCTTCTGAACACCCAGTCTTTGTGCTCAGTTAAAGAATGGGTCCAAGTCTTCTTCCATGTTGACATCAGGCACCAGCTGATCTGATACTTCCTTAGCACCATAACCTGAATTCGATACATTAAAATCTGTAGAAAACCAGGGATGGTCCAGAATTTCCTGTGAAGTCAGCCTTTCTGATGGCTCCCGACGCAGGATGCTACGGATTAGGCATTTTGCCTTAGGGGATAGAGTTTCTGGAATGTTAAACTGCCCACGCCGGATCTTGCTGAAGAGGGAACTAGGCTCAATGTCATGGAAAGGATAGCGTCCTACCAGCATGGTATAAAGCATGACACCTAGACTCCACACGTCCGCTGCTTTGCCAGAGTAGCTGCCATTTGTGTTCAAGATCTCTGGACTCACATAGGCTGGGCATCCATGCTTATCAGAGAGAGAGTCATCATTTCCTCTTAAAATATAAGCATCTTCTAGGCTTTCCAATTTCACTCTAGTCCTGCAGGCAAAAAGAAGAATAAAATAAAGCCATCAAGGTGAGTAAAGAATCAAAATACAAATTCTGAGCTGTTAGAAATACACAGTTAGAATCATAGAATAGTTTGGGCTGGAAGGGACCTTAAAGATCATCGAGTTCCATCCCCTCTGCCATAAGCAGGGACACCTCCCACTACATCAGGCTGCTCAGTGCCTTGTCCAGCCTGGCCTTAAACACCTCCAGGGATTGAGGGGGCATCCACAACCTCTCTGGGCAGCCTCTTCCAGTATTTCACTACCCCCATATCTTAAAATGTTGAATGGGGATGTGCAGGGAACCACCAAGGAGGACAGGTTAAGGTAGAGGAGACACAACGGCTTAGTGAGTAGACATCAGAAGGATAATGCATTATCACTATTCATAGAATCAGAGAACAGTTTGGGTTGGAAGGACCTTAAAGATCCTCAAGTTCCAACCCCCCTGCCATAGGCAGGAACACCTCCCACTACATCAGCCTGCTCAGTGCCTTATTCTTAATTATTCTTAAGTCTTAAATGACTATCAGCACTGATACAAACTCCTAAAAACCCTTGGAAATCACCTCCCAATCAGAAAACCTATTAATTTGGAGTCAAGGTTACCTTGACTTACCTATCCCTGCTAATAATGTTGATTTATGTCAATGCATATACTAAAAAAAAACATTGTAATGTAATTTTTTTTACACATTGCTGGGCTACACATTACACTGAGCTGGGCATCCACAACCTCTCTGGGCAACCTCTTCCAGTGTTATAAAAGTAATCCAACAACCACAGAAGTGCACCCATGTAAAATCTCACACCACTTGCTAGAGCTACTTGATAATGTCTCTTCTGTAGTGCTCAGAGATATGAAGAGACTTAGAACACTGCCAAGCACACAGCTACAAGGCTTCAAACAGTTATATCCAATAAAATAATTAGTAAGGTCTTTAAAAGATGAAAGTAGTTGTCATATGAATGCTTTTTTGTCAATTTTACATTGACAAGTCTACAATCACAGACATAAGCCTCAAAATTATTTCTGTCAGCAGCACCCTAAATTACCTGTGTAGGATACACCTCCAAATACAAGTCTAATCCTAACTCTGCAAAGTTATTTTGACACTTTCACAATGGTGAGCAGTTACTTTCATTGGTAATCCCACAATGATCAACAGGAATAAAAACATCCCTCTGAGCAAACAACATTTTACTTTATCCCAGCATTGATGAAAAGCAACTTTTAAATATACTTCAGTCTTCCTAAACAGGCCTTTTTGGCAAAGGGAACTAGGTGAGCTGAATGCCAAGATTAAGAGCAAGTTTATCCTCCAAGCCAAACTAGAAGAGTAATTTTGGAATGAACAGGGAGGACAGCAAAAGGTATGCCTTATCTAGACTAAAAACTCCTCCTGCCTTTAAAGTGCTGTGAACCTGTCATTGCACCATAGTAATTATCTCTGCAAGAGAATTTTCTTCCCTCATGGGTATCAGACAAGAGAAGAAAAAATATGCAAACTTGCTTGTCACAGCACTAGATGAATATAACCTTTCCTTGCTTTCAATCCTCACTGCTAGCATCTGTAACTATACTGAAAAACCCGAAAATATCTTTAAAGGTATTCAAAAGGATTCTTGATTACTCTTCAGACTGTTTTCCAGCCTTTGAGAGGAGAATCAGTACAACCCAACAGGACTTGTCCAGTGCATTTAGATGGAAGAGTGACTCTGCAGTAGTGCAGGGTTTTTTTTATAATAACTCAGGATCACAACTCAACTTTGGGTAGTGTTCTCCTCATCCCTCAACCTCACTGATCTATACAATTACTCTTAGCCCTGTGTCATGGTATTGCTCCCATACCACAGACATACAAAGGCAGGGAATAAACTTCATCCCAGAAAGCAGGATTGACATCTCTTGACTAAGCTACATCATTTAACAGGCATTAAAAGAGACAAGGAGAGCCCTGTTTCCTCAATGTTTTCTGAAGAAAACGTTGCTTGGGCCAGCTCAGGCTCAGACTTGGTTCCAGGGCAGCTCAGCACTATCTTCTTTGAGCCAACAGAAGAGCATTTTACTCTATGGAGTACACCAGAGGCAACTGTGCCATAAATTCTCATAATGACACTTGGACCTTTTCAACAAGTGGAGACATTTACTAGCAGAGGTGAAAGCTCCTTTGGCAACATGCCTTGAATCAGGAAGTCATAAACTCAGAATTCAGGATACCTGGCTCCTAAGCACAGAGTGTGCCATGGCAGCTCCTTCCCTCCTCAAACAAGCCAGTGTTTTCTCCTCCAGCTCACGTGTTGGTGGGGTTTGCTCAACACACCTGCTTCCTGCTGAATTATCCATTGCCAGTCTAACAGAAGTTCTCCTGGTCATGGACAACACTCTCATTTGCACTCAAACAATACTTTACAGCAGCAACACCTCACACAGGAAGCTGACTGCAAGGAGAGACTTAAATACAATGACCATGACCACAGCAATTTCCCACTTTACACAGCTCAGAGGGTCCAAAACTGGGTAACTGACTAGAGCACAGTCCCTTGAAGATGCTCAGCTTAGATATGTTCCTGCACCTGCACAGCACAGGAAGAAATGAAATGCCTGGAGTGCCAAGGACAGCAGAGAACAAGAGAAGAGGAAATGAAAGGGAAGGCAGGGACGTGAGTTAAGGTTCCATTTGCATTGCCCTCCTCAGTTTTTCCATAAGAAAATAATGCATAGCAATAAAAGAGCTACTCAAACATGCATTAAGTCACAGAACCATCAGACAGGAACATATCAACTTGTAGTGGAACACACATATGGGCAGTGGGGCAGAATCCCCTATTTAAAACCTGCTTCAGGAGGGAATTCACCCCCTCACATGCTCTCCTACCATCCCAGCATCAACAGCACAGGGAAATGCTGCTTATTCTACTATCCTATTTCACATTTCTGAGAGCTGTCAAAGAATTTAGACAAACAGTTCATAGAGAAGCTTTTGTCTTGCAGGAAATTATTGGGATTCCCTAATCTCTTTCATTTACTACAGCACAAAACTGAAAAAAAACCCAACCTGCACTAAACCATCCCTGCCTATGACAGGGGGGTTGGAACTAGATGATCTTTAAGGTCCCTTCCAACCCAAATCATTCTATGATTCTATGTCTTGCTTTTCCTGCCAGGTGCTGCAGTCCACAGCCCTCTGCATTATCACCATGGTGGGTTTTTGTTTGAGTGAGCAAATGGAACAACAGCTGGGCTTCATCTGCCTGCTCCTCCACAAGCTGCAGCCAAAGGAAGCAAACTCTCTGCCCAGGTTTTTCATCCTGCTGAGCTGACAGGCTTTGAGGAAACAAAAGGTCCTGAATTCAATCAAAACACAACCCAGTCAGTCCTCTTCACCCCTCCTCCCCAGCCTCCAAACCTGCAATCAGTAACACCCTTGGGTAGAAGGTTTAAAGGGTGAAATACTATCTCCACAACCAGGCAATGGAGCTGCATCTCTCCAGCATTTATATCTCCATCACTCAGTATGATTTTCTCCACCCCTCCCTCCCAGTCATCACCTGGATGCTGCCATTTTCTTTTGTAAGGCTGGGTGTCTCTGTAAAAGGTGACAGCACAGCTTTTCTGTCCCCTAGAGCTGGGGAGACCCCCGCCCTCAAGCCCATCTGCACCAGCAAGGGTGAGTTTCCATACCTCAGTCTCACATCTAGAATGCAGACTACAGTTGGGTAACACACAGGTGTAGATGGAAGTCACCCTCACACTTTTTATAGTCATTTCAGGGTTGTTTTTGGTTTTTTTTGTTTTTTATTTCATCAAATCAAAAAGGAGCAGCTTGGCTCAGGAACTGTTATTTCTCAGAGCACAGCACCCCCACCTCTTTAAGAAGTAGCTGCCTGCTCTGTCTGTTTTTCTCTTTCTCCACATTTTAAGCATTGCCCAAATCAGCTGTTTTCTCCAAGTTTATTTTCTAGGGGGGGAGAGTGGATGTGACAAGGAAAGAGAGGAGCCTAAACACACAGAAATGCATATTTCTGTGGATGAGAAGCAATCTCTCTCTCCCCTCCATGCTCTCTCTCTCTCAGAGGAAGCACTGAAGTCAAATATCCAGAAAAAAAAATCATAAAAGCCAACAACAACAAACAGACCCTCAAAACTGCAAATAGTTCTCTGAGAATACAGAGAATACAGTGTGGGGAGTGCATCTAATTGCAGGCTAACAGGACAACCCTAAACTCAGCACTTGGCAGGCAAGGGACTGACTCAAAAACAAACACTGAGATGTGAAATTGCAATCAGCTTTGAAGTGCCTCCCATCACAGAACAGAAAAAGGAGGAAGAAATAATTATCATTCAAAAGTAACTAAAAAAAAAAGCCAACAACCTAAAAATCTTTCATTCTCCAGTTAATTCACACCAGTCAACAGAAAGACCCCCCCAAAGGACAAAATAAATTAATTATCATTCAAAAGTAATTTAAAAAAAAGTCAACATCCTAAAAGCCTTTCATTCTCTAGTTAATTCACACCAGTCAACAGAAGGACCCCACCTCAAAGGACAAAATAAAGTTTTCCACCAGCATCAGCATTTGAGTTTGACCATTCAAAGGGTTGCAATGAAATTAATCCTCAAAGTTCAAATGTAAGCTCCTGCCAAAGCCAGATGAGAATGGTTTTGTAGACATACTGTAGGGCAACAAAGACTTTTGTCAGGGTTTATGTAATTACAGGACATAATTTCAAGTTTTAATGCAGACCCTGAATAAGAACTCGGAAAAAAAAGAGCATTATGCATCTATCAGATTATTGATAAAACACTGCATTAGTCTAATGCATTAAAAAAAAAAAAAAAAAAAAAAGAAATACAATCCTGAATCATGGCTATTTAAAAAGGGGAAGCTATTCTGCCTATGAATGCTTTCCCATTACTGGTGAATGAAACCACAGAAGTGCAATCAGAGGGCAGCAGCAGCACTCAGACGGGAAATGCGTCTTTGTCCCCATAGAAACCGTCAGGGAAACCCATGAAAAACAATACCACTCTGAATTTCTTATCAATATGCCATTCATTACTTGCCTGCATTCAGACTTTGCAACAAAACCTAATCAATTAAATGCCTTCCAGAAAATTCTTCAGTGTAACCTCCTGAGCTAGCACCCATTTCTAGCAGATGGTTTTGTTGCCCACCCCTATTTTTATCAGTGATTCACATAATCCCCCTCCCCCCCCGCAGAGTTGAGGGGCTGCTGGCAAACCACTGCCCTGCCTTTTGACACTCAAGCAGGAGCTTTCTGAGCCCTGCATTCACACTTGCTCTCCAAAAGCAAACACAATTTCCATACCAAAAATCAGTGGAATTATTCAGAAGTCTCTAAGCTCCTAAGGCAGGAAGGAAAAAAAACCAAAAAACAAAAAAACAAACATTGAGAACATTTAAAGCAGAAATAATGACTGAAGGTCTGAGTATTTCAGGGGAAAATATCTTCATTGCAGTGAATAAACAGTCCATAGCAAAATCCATGCCTGAATCAATGAAAGCAGTTGCTTCTCATCTGCATAAGAAATATCACCTGAACCACAGCTCAGCCACTGTCACCTTTTGGGGTTTTGCAGATCAGACCCACAATTTCAGTCCAGCATATCCTTCTAACCTGCTTCAGACACTCCAGGTTCTCCACCTGCTTACTCTTGAGGCTCAGTCAAAATTAGATGGTGCAGATTTACAGTTTCTATATGGCAGCCTCATGACTCCTGGGGATAAAAAAACAACCCTTGTGGCCACCCAAATTGCTATTAATATGGCTGCAGGTAAATATTAAATAGCAACAGAGATGATGAAGGGGTTGGAGCATCTCCCTTCTGAGGAACAGCTGAAGCAACAGCTTGGAGAAGACTGAGGAGTGACCTTATTAATGTTTATAAATATGCAAAGGGTGAGTGTCAGGAGCCAGGCTCTTCTCAGTGACATCCAATGATAGGACAAGGGGCAATGGGNGCCTTCCGTTTAGAAAAACAATGAAGGCATCTAAGCAATCCTTATATTTCAACATTACTCTGAGGACAGGAAAGCCTTTTTTTTTTTTTTAGGTAGAGACACTCAAGCCATCAACTGCCCAGTAGATCAGGGATTGTTCCTGTGTGGCCAATAATTCACAGGTCATTTAATCAAGGTCACTTGCTAGCACGCCATCATAAAGACAAGATGAACATGAATGCAACACGCCATTAGTTACAAGGAAGGGGAAAAAAAATTAAAAAGAAAAGGAAAGTTGACACTGGAAACAGTTTTCTTTTGCTAATTGATTTTTTTTTTAACTAAGGGAATCTCTCCTAAATAATGCAGAAGCAAGGCTGCCGTCATGGAGACAGCGAGATGCAGATGACAGCTAATGAAACCCCAGGCGGATGATTTGCAGCTCAGTGCAAAGACTTGTTCTGAACTCACAAGTACCCGATCTCCTCCAGGGGCAGCAAGGCACACAGGATCAGAGGGGAAATGTGATGCCATCAATTTAAATCCTGTTCCTTCCACCACAGGATCCCTTTTCCTGTGCAGAGCAGCACACAGCCCAGGAGTTCACTGCTCAGCATCCTACGCAACTTCGGGGGGGGGGGGAAATGCCAAAACCTGCACAAAGGCTGTCAAACAAACAGTCTCTTGCATAACAAAACAGGCCCAAGGATATGTTGTGAAAGACAACTGGGACTTGCAGGCAGCACAGGTTCACAGGATGAGCCTTGTTCCTAGGGGAAGATTCCTTCACTGGTACTTCCGCAGAATGAGGAAGCTTCTAAAATATTACACATCCTCCACCCTTCCTCTGAAGGGATTCTACCAGTGCTCAGCCCTACCATGCACTCCCAAGACCCACCAAACTTACTGCTAACTTGTTAGAAGCCGGCTTTTTTTTTTCTACAGGCTTCCACTGAAAAAAAAAGGCTTCAACACCACCTTCTCACACACCTCCAGGAAAGGATGGGGCCCTGAAGACCCCAGCTTTGCACCACTCAGGTAGGACTGGCTGGGAACAGCCTTTATGCCATACACTTAGTCCTCCAAAAAGTAGGTAGATCCTTTATGCTATACACTTAGTCCTCCAAAAAGTAGGTAGATTGGTAGCAATGTGGGCTCCAAAACCCAAGGCAGACCCTTCCACAGAGGGGTTCAGTTTACAGAACTGTGAAGAGTCCATTTTTCAATATGCATCTGGCTCACAGCAGTCACTTCACCTCTCTTTTTATCTTCTTGGACCACAGTGAAGGACAAAGTCTCAAATGACTCTATTGTTACCTGTATGCTGCATTCACCATATTTTCTGAGTCTTTTCACACAATGCATGTTGAAGCTCCATGGGGAAAGGTGATCAAAACCATATTTTGTTAACCTAACCACATATTGTGACATTTCCTGAGCCTGCAGTGGGTGCTCAGCACCTCTAGGACACAAAGCAGATCCATTATTTCACAATACTGCTGGAAACCTTTTGCTTAGATGACTGTAAAACCTGTCTCCAAGCAATATACATCCAGCAAAAGACAGGTGCTTAAGACTAAATATGCCCCAGGTTGACTCCTGTTTACAATCTCCACTTTTCCTCTTCCTCCTGAGCCTGAATTAATCTCAGAGTGTGATAATACAATTAGAAGAACAAGCAGCAGCGGAATTTCACCATGACAGCCCACTGCAGATGCCAGTAGCTGGACTCCCTTCCTCATCCTAAGCAGAGAGAGACATCCACAGACATCCTCAGTCTCTGCTCAAAACTCAGAATGGAGTGTTTTACACTGAGTCTATGATAGAGCTTTTCAAGTCTTCAAAACAACCAGTTCTTGAACTAATGAAAGATCTCAAGAGAGACAGAATCATAGAACAGATTGGGCTGGAAGGGACCTTAGAGATCATCGAGTTCCAACCCCTGCCATAGGCAGGCCACCTCCCACTACATCAGACTGCTCAGTGCCTTGTTCAGCCTGGCCTTAAACATCTCCAGAGAGGTGACTAGTGACTACAAAATATCCACCATGGAAGAGATCAGTCCCACAATGGGCATCCTGTGACAGGCACTCAACCAAGGCAAACACATGAGGCATTTCAGTCAACATACACACAGCATTCAGACAAAAGCACCTCTCAAAGTCACACAGCATAACCAAGTTGGCCAGAAAAATCATGAGGACAACCTGTCTACCCAGCCTACAGACAAGACCTCAAGTAGGGCTCCTCTCCTGCTTCAAGCACTGCACAGGGCTGCACCTCTACAACAACCATAAGCAGAGGTAGCACAAGAAGCTGCAAAGAAGCAAGACTGAAGGAAGAACAAAGACCACCAACTATGAGCCAAATACTAAAAGACAGCACAGTCCAAAGGCAAAAACTGCTGCAAACTCCAGACTTGGATGCTAAAGGGAAACCTCCCAACACTTTCGGCTTTGCTGAAGAGTCTCAGAATCACAGAATAGTTTGGGTTGGAAGGGACCTTAAAGATCATCGAGTTCCCCCCCCCCTGCCATAGGCAGGGACACCTCCCACTACATCAGGCTGCTCAGTGCCATGTCCAGCCTGGTCTTGAACACCTCCAGAGAGGGGATATCCACAACCTCTCTGGGCAACCTCTTCCAGTGTTTCACTACCCTCACTGTAAAGGATTTCTTTCTTATGTCCAGTCTAAATCTACCCCCCTCCAATTTACTAGTCTGTCACCTCGACCTCCTATCACATATCTTATTAAAAAGTTCTTCCCCTGCCTTTCTGAAGGACCTTCTCCAGGCTGAGTTCCAGTCTTGAACTAACTAAAGGATCACTGGAGCTCCTGTCCTGGGTTTTGCTTTCATTTATGACCTTAGGCACAGCATCTGGCCTCTGTGATCATCTATGCCCTTGGGAGATTTAAGCACTTCATGGGACTGGAGTGATGCTCCATACCTGCAGACAGCCACCCCACTGGGAAGTGTGCTGCATACCCAGCAAGTCCAAAGTGCAGTGCTCCCTGGAATGCTGGAAGAAAATAGAGGCAACCAAACCACATGAAGGCAAAAAGGCACACAAACCTTCCTTCAATGAACAGCTGTGCAGCTGCTTCATCCTCTATCTGAAGTTAAACAGCAGAGATTTGCTGCCACGTGAAGATATTCACCTTCCTCTCCATATTCTAAAATGATATCTGAATTGGTATCTGACCTATGGTTCTCTAATCCTGGGGCCCCATTCAGAGTAATGGAAGGTGTTTAATTAACAAAACAAATGAAGACTGGTTTTATTCCTAAACTTATTGGTGTTTAGAGAGCACACTTGTTTTGTTTCATTTTCTTTCACTTCAGTTTTTTCTTATCATAGAGTTGGAAGGGAACTTCAAAAATCCCCTAGTGCAGCCCCCCAGCAGTGAGCAGGGACATCAGGTTAGTCAGAGCCTCATCAAGCCTGGTGTTGAATGTCTCCAAGGACTGGGAGACATCTACCCCTCTTGGGCAATCCTTTTCAGTGCCTCACCACCATCACAGTGAAGAACTTCTTCCTAATGTCTAATCTAAACCTGCCCTGCTTTACACTGAAACCACTGCTCCTTGTCCTATCACTACAAGCCCTGGCAAACAGTCCCCTCTCCATCATTCCTTATTGTGGCTGAAGAGCCACAACTCTCTCAGCTCGTCCCCTGATCAGCCTCATGGTCCTCTTCCAGTCTCTCCCACAGGGTATCACAGCTGGATACTACTCCAAGTGAGGTCTCCACTGTTTATATCATCTATAAATATATTAAACCACTGGTTCCAGCACAGATCTCTGAGGGACACCATTCTTTCTAGGACTTGGATAAGTGTTAATTTACCTTTCTTCTGCTGAATTGGATAGTAAAACAGCAAGGTCTATCACCACAAGGAAAAAGCATTTGACCATATTACCATCTTACAGATGTTGAGAAGGAAACTTACTATTAAGTCTTAAGAAAGTTGAAGGAAAAAGGTCATCATGCTCCTTCTGCAATTTTGGTTGGTATCACTAGGATTGCAAAGAGCTAAAGTAGATCACCTTAAAGCAACATCCATTCAAATCTGAGAAATCATAGAGGAAAAAAAAAAAGGAAAATATTCTAAGGATACCAAGTAGATGCTATGCTAACACAGGCTTTCTCTATTAGTGTGTTGTACTAGCAGCAATCCCCTGGCACCAAGCAAAAAGTGTCAAATTCTATTTATTTTTCTTGAATCCTACCTGCCTACCATTTCTCATATTCAAAGAATACAGGAAAATTACTATATCTAAAAGCCAAAATAATTTTAATTTTCCCTTCAACGAATATGATGAATGTATAAGGTCTTTCAGCTTCAAATATTAAGACAACCAATATTTTAATATAATTAAAGGCTTAAAAAAGTACTGAAGAAATTAGTAATTTCTTGACAGCAGAAATGTTCTTGTATTAAGAAAATCATTGGAACAATCAACACAGAAATGCTTGATTTAATTCTGAGACCTTTGACATGGCTTTTTCTCAAAGAATCTGGTATATAGCAAACTGATAAACTGTTCTATTAGCTAGATAAAGGGTAGAATATTCTTTTGAGCACACCTAAAAATGCCCTAGCCATTCTACAACATAATTATGGGATACCAGCTAGGAGAAGGGCACAGTCATCCTGCCCAAGGGCTTAACCTAGGGGACAAGCTGTACAATGAACACTATAAAGATCATGACACAAACACAAATAATCAAAATAAGCAAAAATAATCAAAAGAAAAAGCTCCACAAACATTTATGTTGATCTGGCATAAAATCCAGGAGAAGCAACATGCACAGAAGCAGAAAACATATATATATATACATATCTTACTGTAGCTCATCTCTACTTTCCTGGATTAAAGTCTGATTTTGAAGTTCAAGGACAATTTTTTTTTAAATATTCAAGAACCTTGCAGGTATTTTAGAAAGTCTGATGAGACCCAGCATGGCAATTCTTTGCCATTTTTTTGTATTTTCTGAGAGCAACTTTGTATTTTCTGAGAGCAATTGCCCTCATTTAATGGATGTGCTGCTGCTTGCTGTCCCAGTCTTACAAAACATTTCCAGCCATGCTGTAATGTCTTAGTTCTGCTTCATCAAGGCCAGATGCAGGCTTAAGGAGCTTTGAAACTCTGAAGTTTCAGTACTACAGGACTTGCTATTTCACCTACAGTTTACAGATGGAACCACAGACACACCCCCAACAAAAACACAATTCCCCCAAACTTTTTTTTTATACAAAACTGAAAACATAAGAGACGGAAGGGGCTTGGTAACAGCCCACATCATTTCCAAAGAAAGCAATTTGCCATATCATCAAAATTTCTGCAGTAGAGGATAAAGAAAAATAAAGTATAAATGAAGTACCTTGAAACACAAATTTGTTTGCATGCTGGGCAATTTTGGATTTCATTTCAAGTGCTGATGCATTTACACAGGTGCAATGGTAAGACAAAACATGCCATGACAATCTGATTTAGCACACAGAATAAAGATCACTAATAAAACTAAGGCCCCTATAAAATGCTCAGTGTTACCAGTCTCCAACATTACTTTTTTCCACATTCTTACTTCCCAGTTAATTACAGACATCATAAATAGCAGGCAAATAACATCCACTCTAACCAGTGACATCAGGAGGACCTAAAAGCAATCATGATGCTGCTAGATTAGAAGCTTAAATCTTTGCAAATTCCAGCTATAATTTAACTCACTGGAATGAGATAGAAAGAGTTATATGTACAAGTTCACAATCAGGAGCTCTGATTTCATATTGAATTTTCTATCACAAGCAATGGAAGGAGTAGCTACCAAGAAATGCTTTAATTGATTTTTCTCTTGTAAAGGAATGGAATTGCTTTCATATATCCATCACATTCTCTCTGTCTCCTCCAGCCTGGCAGCTCCCAACTAAGAGAAGTATCTTCCCAAAAAAAAAAACCAAAAAACTAAAAGCAGTGAGTGTTCCATTCATGAGTTTCTTGCCCGTGTGCTGGATTTCCCACTTCTTTTTCTACTAAATAAAAGCTGTGAGAGTCTTCAAGAAGAGAAGGTTTCAAGGTAGTAGGTACTAAAGGTGAAGTGAAGAAAAGGCAGACTTGAAGGAACAGTTTGGAAAAGAACTACTGAGCAAGAGCTCCACTGAAGAACAGACATTGGCAGCAGCAGAGTTCACCCACACTTCTCAAACTATCTTTTTTACCTTTCTCCTTCCTCCATAGTTCATTATGGGAATCAAAGAGCAATAGATGGTAAAGAACTCATCTCCCAGTCAGCAAGGCTGACATCAGGCTGGTGAAGGAAGGCTCAGCACCCAGCACTGGCAGCCCCAGGGAAAGGCGAGCTCTGAGGGGTGTGAGCATCATACAGAAGCTTCCATGAACCCGGAAGGACCAGGAAGATTTCTGAACCTAAATATAGCAGCAGACTGAAAGTGATGACTGATTACAGTCTGATCATGTGAAAAAAAAAAAAAAAAAGGTGTGAACTGTTTGGGTCTATTTCTATCTCACCCTATTTCATCTCTGTTTATTTAGCAGAAAAAGGATTACAATACTTCTCTGCTTACAAATCTACACTGCATCCAGAAAGAAATTGCATTATGATTATCTTTGGAATAACTAGAGAGTCATGTTTGACCTTTAGAGTGAATTATTGTATAATTAGAAGACACTGTCCAAAAGTGAGCAACTGCTTGATTTTGCAGATTCCAGTTACGTTACAAACATCCAGGAAAGCAAACACTGCTAGTAGAGTATGCACCACTCTTCTTGGGTGGCTAAAGGACTTGGCTGTGTGCCTTGTGTTGTATTCAGTTCCTACTCAGTGGCAGGGTAGGAGTTCAAAAGTATTCACCATGGCTGTGCCTGCCACACTGCCCTGAGCAGAAAGCTGGGGTGAGCCCTAGGACTTCTGAGTCCTTTTCCTTAATATAAAAATATACAGGTTCACATACATCCCCTGGTAAAAATAAATTCATCAAAAAATACATTTTAACATCATGACATTATCTGCTACCAATCCTTCCCTTGACTATTTTGTGCACATTTCTTTCCTATCTGCACCAAAGGTGCTATAATAGTGTTTAATTATTAAACTCCCACGTAAAAGTTGTGAAAGTGCAATTTACATGTGTCTGCTTTGCATGAATAGGCATTCAGCTAGTTTCATTTTAGGCTTCTTTATTTGAAGAGGAAGAAAGTGTAATCCTACATATGTGGCTGTGAGAGAAAAACAGAGAATAGCTACTTGCTTCGCAGAGAACTGCCTGAGCTGAATTAAGAAGTGAAAACATGTCTTTTATTTTTCAGTTTGTAGGCAGATTAAAAGGAATTTACTCTGCAAAACTCAGCTTCTAATAAAAATTAAGTAGATAGTATTTCATAAGATAGATGGTTGTCATTTTTATTTTAGGGCCAGGATCTTCTTTTTCCTGACTGAACTGTGTTTGGGTTTTTTTTCTAATTCTAAGGGAGTTACTTACCCTGTAAAAAACATACATGCCTCAGCTATTGCTTTTAAAATCCCCAAATAACCCTAAATGGAAGTGATACACACTGGTTGTTTTTAACAAAACTCTCCAGAGCATCTATTTCACTTTGCAACAGTTTGAACAAGCTTTCAGACAGTTTATAGGATTTAACTGGAAGGAGAAAACAACTCCCCATTCTCTACCAAGTGGAGAAACACACAGGCAGTCTCTGCCACCATTTAGTTTCAATTTTTTCATTATGGTCATCTTCCACTTTAATCTGTGAATGCCCAAAGTTAATCTGACAGTTTTCATTACTTTACTGCTTTATGTGAAAGTTGCAACCAAATACATGATGTAATACAATGAAAACTGGTAACCACAGGGAAAGAGCTAAGAAGTTTCCAGACGTACAACTAAGGGTCAGCATCAGAATTTCAAAAAATATACCTACAATGTGCAGCATTGCTTCTTTCCCTGTCTTTCCATGCCCTTTCCTTAAAACATTTATTGCCCCACAATTGAGACAGAAGTGTGTGCATCAAGGACATAAAAAAATGTAGTTTCTCAAGTACCACAACAGCTCTGATTCCAAAATCACATACCCCCACACAAGGCACTTTTAATCTTAGTATGAGTAATGACCTCAGAATACTCTCAGAAGCAGCCTCCAAACCCTTCCAGCACAGGAAGCAAGAAGCTGTCCTCAAAGCAGTCCTTTCAAAGAGCTGCTGGCCCTTCCCTCCATCCTATGTCAGCAATAACCACTTGTCTATCTGTCCTCTTCGTGCCCCCTCAGTGGAATGAGCCATTTCAGTCTCCAACCCTCTTCAACACACTGGATCTTTTTCTCCTTTCCTCATTAACACCAGAAGCACTTATGGTATAGGAGCATCTCCAGGAGATGTCCCCTCCTCAGAGATGAAGATGGTCCTCTGGATTAAGAGGCAAAGATGCAAATAGCACCTGTACTAACTGTACTCCAAAGCCTAAGCTTGATGGTAAAAACACTCTGGCTCTTTTGCTCCTTTACTCATTATCACCAGAAGCACTCATGGTATAGGAGCATCTCCAGGAGATGTCCCCTCCTCAGAAATGAGGATGCTTTTCTGGATTGAGAGGCAAAGATGCAAATAGACTGTACTCCAAAGCCTAAGCTAGATGGTAAAAACACACTGGCTCTTTTGCTCCTTTCATCACTAACACCAGAAGCACTTATCGTACAGGAGCATCTCCAGGAGATGTCCCCTCCTCAGAGATGAAGATGGTCCTCTGGATTAAGAGGCAAAGATGCAAATAGACTGTACACCAAAGCCTAAGCTAGATGGGGTAAAACACCTCATCCATCTCATGGTCAAGTTGCAAAGGGAAACAAAACCCTGAGTATCACAAATGACAGTGAAGGGCACAGCATCTTCAAACTCTGAACATGTCACCTCAGGAAAAAGGAAGGGAGACTCTTACCTTTCCTCATCCTTGAAAATAAACTTTCTGAGCTTGAGATCTCGCAGTACCAGTCCACCATCATGGCAGTGTGCAACAGCAGAAGCTATTTGATAGAAGAGTTTGGCCGCCTCCTCTTCTTTGAGCTTCTTGCAGGTACGAACAAACGAATGCATGTCCCCATAGCTCCTTTCAAAGAACACATAGGCTTTTGTCTCCCCAAGAATGATTTCAGTAATTTGGTTGATATTTTTATGGGCAGGCAGACAAAAACATGGTGCTAATAACTCCTGGTAGCAGCCAATATCAAACACCTGCAGGAACAATGACAGTAAAGCCAGGGTTAGTGACACAGAGGACGTTTGGAGTTATGGTACATCTAATTCCGTTCACAGAACCATCCCTAAGTACAATTTATGCTCCTGCTGAAGCTCCCCTGATGTAAACAGGATGTCACAAGCTCACAGCACCGAGGACAAGACATAACAGACCACACATCCCCACGCAGAAGATGCACACAGCCTTGACAGAAAAGGCTCATCCTCAAAACCTGTATCAGGAATCGTTTCATGAGCTAATAGCAGATCAAATTTAGAATGGAATTTGAGTTAAGCTCTTTGTGAGGGCAGTACTCAGAAGGAAACACGTTGATCTTCTGTTTTCCATGCAAATACACTCACAGAGAATATGGCCTGTAGCTGAGCACTGAGAGAAGCTGTCACCCTAAACCCATCCCCATCCACATGCTCCCCCC
>VZTY01034683.1:0-47716 GCA_013400935.1 Turnix velox
CGGTGGGAGGAGAAAGGCCAAGGTGCCTGCTGGCCCCCAACCTGGTTATGCAGGGGGAGGGGACTTGGTTGAAAAATAAGATTTTGCTTTTAAGACAAGCAAGATTTTTAATGACTAAGGGACCAAATTTATGGAAATAATTGAGCAATAAACTCTACAGGATTTTGTGTTCTATTACGAGAACTTGTTCTTGTAACATTAATGGCGTGTTATTGTTTTCAGTTCTCTTTAGGGTATTCTTTTTCATAATTTGGGCTTGACTTATGCTTCTGTAGAGGATATAATTTGTTTTATTAAGAATGTGTGATGTCAGAGCATGAGGTGATGACTCAGAGTAGCTGAAAGCATATCATATTATAATGAAGTTGATTGTCCCAAGTGCCTTTAGACCTCATACTACTGTGTTTTAAGCTGAAGGATATGATTATAAAGTTAACACTGAAAAAGTGTTTCACTTGAGGTGTACCTCAACAACCAGGCCCAGCTGAGAAACCCTTCAGCATGTGGGTGTTAATTATAACAGCAGGTCTGAAAATAATAGAATTATGAAGATTAATTTTTAAGAGAAAGAAATTGTGATTAATGAATATCAAAATAACTCAAAGAAAAAATAACAATTTCTTTTATTTGAACTTCATAAAAAAGAAAAATTCCTTATGTTGTTGTGTTTAGCTGCTACTTACCTGGTTTTTATCTAATTATTTGCTACATCTGAAGTCAGTGTGACACAGGTAATTGAATCTGCATGAAAGTTTTTAAAAATCTGGCCAAGGTGTACAAAAGCGTGAGTCATAGGTAAGATTAAGAAATCATTACATGAAATCACTAGTTTATCTATTTTAACAAAACACACTAGTATTCTAATTGCCTATCCCTCCTACGTATCTGAGACTTACTGCTTAAACTTTCTCCTTACATACATATATTACTAGATAAATTAACTCTGTGCAAGAATATAATAATCTGCTTATATATATATAAATAACTTTAACAAGTGCATACAGAAAGATATCTGCAGAAATGAGAAGATAATCAAAATTCTTCAGTGTAGCTATTCAACAGAAAACAGGTTAAGCCATTGACTACAAATATGAAGAAATGTGAAACTATATTGTCAGAGTCTGATGTATAAAATACCCTTATAAAGGTACAACTTCTCAGGTGACACTAGAAAACTAAGAGGCAAAAAGAAATCAGGACAGAGATCTAGGATAATCTTCTCATAACTCTTCATTCAATCCATCATGGGTTACACAGAGAAGCCACAAGTGATGAAAGTGTTTGTGAAGTGCTGAGCACTGCAAATACATAGGGTCAGTCTGGCTGTGATGCAGGATAGCTTCCTCCAGGGAAGTAGCAGATAAAATACTATTTTTATATGGTACCCAGCTAATGTTTGTTTCTGCACTGATTGATGCAACTAATCTGGTCCTAGTCTACATAGCTGCAATAGCAGAAGTACCATATCCTGCTTGGATTCAAATATTTATTTCCAGAAAGGGAAATTTATCAAGGGAGCTGTTACTTTAATTTTAGGTTTGTTTGGTTTTTTCTCTGCTTATTGCTAAATCTGCAAATTTCTTCTTATCTTATTGATTCTTAAAATATCAGAGTTGTTTGGCTGAGTTAACTGTGTGTATCTCTCTCTGTTGGTGTTAAATACAGAAACACTCCTACTGTGCCCAAATGGTTGAGAGTGTTGAAGTGCAAGTGATACTGCTGATAATCACTGAAGCCTTCATTAATCACTCTAACAGAGTTCTTGTGTATGAGTTTAGGGTTTGTCTTGCCACCTAATACAATTCACTTTCCACCTCCTGTCACAAACTTCCTTTGGAGTGAGCAGGAAAGTTACTCCAGGCTGCATTGTTTGTGGACCCCCGGAGGTTTCTCTGTTTATTCCTCTTGGTCTTTCAGCTCTGCCCAAAAAAATTCCCAAAACCCAATGGGAGTGTAAATTCTGTTGTCTGGCAAATATCAGACATTTTGGGTTAAATTCTGGTTTGAATAGACATGAACTTAAAGAATCTTAATGGTTTAAGTTTCTTCAGCTATCCAGTTCACATTAACAAGGAAATATTCTTCTATAAGAAAAGCCTAAGTAATTAAAGCAACTTCTCTCCAGCTCTAAAGTGGGACTACCAAAAAGACTTTTAGAAGTTGAATCTAAATTAAAAGTCACTGAGTTAATTTGGGACATGCTTACATGCAATTTGACTAAACTTATGGATATTTTAATTTATTTGAGCTTTGGTTCTCCGTCTGTAGAGACGGCAAGACTCTGGGGCCCAAGTACTGTTACAGAGATATACAGAGCCCTTCAGCAGGGACAATCAATTTCTAGGTCACCTTCTGTGAATGATTATATGAGGAATAATTCTTATTTTATTGAATTAATATTTTTTATCAGAAAATAATAGGGCAAGAGTCATGATATTACAAGAGAGCAGTTCAGCTTCAACTCCATGCAGGTTATTAATGACAGACAGAATTAACCAGCTTTGCTGTAACACATATCAGTAGAGATTAGATATAATTTTCCTATCATAATTAACTGATCATTTGCCATTGTCATCTCCATATTCAAAAGCCCAAAACACTGAGTATATGCATTTTATTAAGCAGGCTTCTGTCTGGAATATCCTATAATATTTCTATTATGCTTTCCTTTCTTATAAAAGAGTATTTGGGCAATTAAATGCTTTCTGAATTAACTAAGCTGAAATCTTACTTCTAAAAATCAGATCAAGTGTTTTGCAAAGGTTAAAGCTCTTAGCTGGAAGATTATCTTATTCACTTAGTTGACTTAAAAGATAAAGATCATACACTACAGAAGATGTTTTCTGACTGTGTTTTGGTAAGAGTATGACACAACTTCTAAGCCAAGTCAGAAGAACATCCTGCCAAACAATGATTAGAGGAGACAGAAAATTAGCAAAAAGTATGAGCCATCTGATTCATTGGAGTCATCTGTAGTGAAAATATATATTTACTAAGAAATAAAACTAAGCTGCCCTTATAGTTAATACATAGCTGGTCAAAAGTTTCGAGGGAGTTCAGGGTGTAAATTTCTGTTTGAAAGTCTTGCCTGCAAGTCATCATGTGAATGAATGCTTCTAAGTCTGTCAACATGAACTATACAGACTACAAAGGAACACCAGGGCATCTGTGATATGTCTCTCTGTGTGCTGGCAGAGGCAGTTCTGAGGCCATGAGAAGAGAGCAGCTCTGGTCCTGAAAACAAAGTATTCATTAGGAGAGAGCACAGTTGAGCTCAGTGGTCTTGACTCATTCATTGCAGCAAAGCAGCCCTTAATCAGGACATAGTTTTTGCTCCCTGAGGCATATTCAATTGCTTCTAAGTCAGCTATTTACCTTGCTTGATTTGGTGAGTTGTTTAATTAGGAAGAGTGAAGACAGTGCAGCATGACCGTTCCCACTGTCATAACAAAATGAAGTATGATACAGGCACTGGAGAAGATATAATTAATTATGGACTGTACATTTCTTATTGTTCTTTTCCTTGTATTGTTATCTCTTACAGAATAAAATATACTTTTCCATTATTAATAATGATTACTCCCTGTCATTTAAAATGGAAGTTCTCACAAAAATACAGAATGTTACTTTGTTACAACTGGCAAGAGTTTTTTGGAAACATTGAAGTCCAGGTTTTATGAGGCTCTGGGCAGCCTGATCTAATGCAAGGTGTCTCTGCTCACTGCAGAGGTTGTACTGGATGACTTTTGAAGGTCCCTTCCAACTCAACAGACTCTATTGTTCTTCCTAGTTTAACAGTTAACAAATTCTGAAGGTCTCCTATCTGCTAAGGAAAAAAAAAAACAACTTAGCAGTTTCTAGTTTAAATTGTAAGAACTTTCTTATATCTTAATGTTTTTCTTTGAAGATACGGACTCACTATTTCTATATTGTTTCCTGGTTATTCTCCACTTTGCAAACTGTAGAGTGTAAACAAGTGAAATCCATGAGAGTGATGTCATGAAAATTTCTCTGTATGGCATCTTGAAATTCTAAGGTTCTTCATATATAAATCATATGAAATTCTGAGCTTTCTAAAATTTGAGTTATATTAAATGCTACCTCAGTTGACATAGTTATAAATGGATGCTTTATTTGTCAGGTTTGGTGGTGAAAGAACATCCCATTGTTTCTGTGGGTGCTATTGGCTGCCAGAATTTATGAGCCATTCTCAAGTTTACCAATGTGCTGCCTGGTTCAGAATGGAACTCTTGAGTTTGTTGATTTATTTGGGATTTTTTTAGCATCATGCACATACCAGAGCCAATGAATATTCTTGGAGGTAAATAGCATTCATCATGGGCAAGGATGATATTGTCAAAACCAATTTATTTCATCCACAGGGCTATTAATTATAAAAGTTTCAAGATAGGTGGTTAACATGCTGAAAAGCGTATTGCAAAATGCCACAGAGAATAAAAATAGTGATTACACTCAAATAGTAAATATCTTTTCATTAGGCTGGAGCAGATGAAAATTTTTCAAGCCACCAGACTTTCCTAGGAACCTCATAAGAAAGTGGCAATTGAAAGGTACATTCAGGCAGGAGTACCAACAACAGGTTTGTCACTTGACTTTGTCTTTTAGCAAATTCAGCCATCACAGTGTTACTACAAAGCAAGATTTTACAGCCAGTTGTAGTGATAGTTTGATTTTAAGCAGGTTGAATTGTCAGAGGATGCAGGCACTTGCTATACCAAGAGCAGGGCACGTTGTTGCCACAGCACAAGGTTACTTAGGTGCTATCATCAGATGTCATGATAGGTACCTCTTTAGCATGAGTGTTCTCTGGTCAGAGAAGCAAATCATTCCAGAGGAGCTGGTGTGATCCAACATAGGCTCTTTTATTTTCCCTTCTTTTCAAAGCGTATGTAGATCTGGTTCCATCAAGAGCAGCATTATAGTCACCTTTTATAGCAGAAGTGCACTCTTGAAATTCCCTGTGGGATTGTCATCACTTGCTGCTCCCACCGAATGCCCTTCTTCTGTGAGAAAAAGAAACAGATTGTGACATTTCTTCCTGTGGCAGAGTTGTCACCTTCTTGGCTCCATAAACTAGTTATACTAAAGAAACAAGAACTCTGCTGCATGTGATAAACTCTTCAATCTTAAATATGTTCAGTGATTTAGTTGCAACAGAAAGCCTTAGCTCAATATATTTCATAGAATAATAAAGTGGTTTGGATTGGAAGGGACCTTAAAGATCATCTAGTTCCAGCCCTCCTGCCATAGGAAGGGACACCTCCCACCAGATCAGGTTCCTCAGTGCCTCATCCAGCCTGGCCTTAAACACCTCCAGGGAGGGGGCATCCATAACCACTCTGGGCAACCTGCTCCAGTGTCTCACTACCCTCAAAGTGAAGAACTTTTCATATATCCAGCCTAAATCTTTCCTCTTCCAATTTCCATTACATATTCTATTAAAAAATCCTACCCCCGCCTTTCTGTAGGCTCCCTTCAGATATTGGTGAGCTCCAGGTTTCCCCCGAGCCTTCTCTTCTTCAGGATGAACAACCCCAACTCCTTCAGCCCATCTTTTTAAGGGAAGTGCTCCAGCCCTCTGATCCTGTTCGTGGCCCTCCTCTGGACCTGCTCCAACAGCTCAATGTCCTTCCTGTGTTGAGGGCTCTAGAACTGGACACAGTAACTCCAGTTGAGGTCTCACCAGAGCCAGGTAGAGGGGTAATCACCTCCCTTGACCTGCTGGCCACACTTCTTTTGAATGATTATTAATTACAGTCCCATTTGGCTGTAATTCATTTTCCAAAAAACATTTAGCTACTTGGGATCATTGAGTGCCTCTGGAAGCTGCACTCCCTGTGGATCAAAAAGCACTAAGCAAAGTAGAATTGTGACCCTTACGATTAAATTGTTGACTGATGTAGGAAAGGTTTATCATGTTTGATCAAATATCTTATATCAGAAATACCTACAGAAATTCATAGATGGTGAGAGCTATGGAAGAACCATTGTTCATCAAATAGAATTGATTCCATGTTTTTAAAAAGGAACTTGACACTTGATCTAAACTCCCTGCAAGTCCCTAGACTGTCATCTGTCTCAAATTCAGTGATATACTTAAGCACATTCAGGTCTCTAAGTACATGTATTGGTAAACAAGAAGAAATAACATTGCTACTATGATGTTTACAGTTGCTTGCCTCAAGTCAAATGTGTCTATGCATCAGATGCAAGCAGAAAGAGATGAAACATTTATTACACAAAGTATATAATTTGAATGAATCTGTTTTATGATGTAACTCCCTTGAGAACTGATTTTCTGTTTATCTTAAATGTCTATCAAATAATTTTTTTTAAAAGAAGTGCAATTTCTGAGTCATCTATAGAATCAATATGAAATATCTAACTTTCTAGCATATAATCTTAATTAGTGTACTGATGGGAGTTTTTTCTGTATGATAAATAATCATGCTGAAATTTTTAAGGATGTGTAAACCACATATTTTTCTTTTCATCTTTAATAGTATGAAAATTTTCATGCAAAGATTAAGAAAAAGGGATTTAGTGTTCAAATTGAATACATGGAGGGAAACAAGGATTTGTCCTTGGTTGTTATGTAGTTCAGCCATTCAAAGGCCCATCTTTTATAACTTAAGTACATCAATGCAATGGAAACAAATAGAAGATTCTTTCATCTTCCTCCTCAGAAGCATCTGAAGTACCCCTGACCCACAAAATTTCTATCAAAATAATCTACCAATGTAAATAGCTCTTACAGTAATGTAACTTTAAAATTTATGGCTATAGTATTGATAAATTCCACTGTATTTTTAACCTGGAACATGCATGCTTTGTTACCAGCTTCTCCACCTCTGAATGAACAAATCACATATCTTTTCTATGAAATGCAGATTTATTATCAGCTATTCTCTGGAAAGCCTGGCAGAACAAAGCACAGGATGCAGAATACCTGATGCTGATCTAGACAGGAACATCCCCAGTTCTTCAACCTTTGAAAATCTGCATAAGAAAGGGAAGAAGTATAGCAACAGAGCATGACTGTCCCTGCTGCTTGCTTTCTAACCAGTAAGCATCATGTTTCTATTAAGTTACAGAAGAATGACACATAATAAATGCACTGGTCTCACAGATGGCATCACACCCTGCTTTCTGGAATGTGCGAGTCCCCTGGATGGAGTCCAGATAAGTTGTTCCAGCTCCTTTCACAGTTACCAAAGTGGCAAGGCAACATTTCATGTGAGAAATGTGGGTGAGACACATAATTAGTAAGGCGTCTTCATTTCAGAACAAAATAAGTATGTGCAACAGCTGGACAGGTAAGGCAAATTGTTTGTGAGGCAAAGCTGGTTACCAGCTCTTGTGGAACATATTGAAAGGGTCTTGATGGGACTGGCTAGGGCAGAAGCTACAATGTCAACCTTCTTGGAGGGATTTATCTGTAATGTGGTCCTCACAGTCTGTAGTCTTCAGCTGTTGTATTTGTTTTCTCAACAATGATATTTGAAAGGATGAAATAATGGTCCTTCTGGGAGAGATCCCACTTGGAATGGTCTGAATTCATTTGTCATAATGGCAGACTATGTTTGTTGGCCTTCTCAAATCAAGCAAAATGAACAGTGTTTCCACTTCATTGTCTTTCTATCCATCAGGTCAGAGTTTTTAGATCTTCCAGTGGATTGCTGGTATATCTGTATTCCATCTTGCCAGTGCAGATTGATAGTCATTAAACCAAAGCCTACCAAAAGCTGTGGGAATCTTTCCTTATTTTCTTTCACCTCAGGAGTATTTTAAGGGTTTACTTTGGCAGTGGTATAGATTCATACTGCTGCTTATTTCACCGCCTCCTGCCCCAGAACTTCATTCTACTGGAAAACCTACAAACAGTGAAAAGAGCCTCTCCATCTGAGCATTCAGCAAAGAACCATAAATTGCTGTGGCATCTCTATCTCTCCAGACTTGCAGTTTTAAAACGTGGTGCTTATTGAGATTCCTCATGCAACTTGAAGGAAGAAGAAGCTGAGAAACTGAGCAACAGCCAATTTGTATTTTGAATATAAAAGTCAATTTATAATACATAGCCTTTGAAATGTGAAATGTACATTATGGGGTGACTTAAGCTATCATCTCTGTGAAGAGAAGATTTATATTTGTCCCTAATACATACAATTACTGGATGATTGGCATAAGTACTTGATTTCTCTTTGCTTTTCATTTTCTTATCACCTTTGGTTCCAATTATTCTGCCATCACTCAAACTATGGCTGGAGATACAGTCAGGTGGAAGCAAAAACAAAGTTCATTTAGCATCTAGCTTTGTAAATAAATGTTAATAATGCCAATTTAAACTGCTCCTGCTACCGGTTAGCATTTAAGTGACAACACAGACTGGCTTACATTGTGAAAAAATCTATATGAAAAATGACATTGCTTTATAACAACTCATCATACGCCAGTAAATCCCCTTTCAGCTTGTGAAAAACCCACACTGTTACAAGCTTTCAGACATGAAGTCATTTCATGCATTTTTTGCTAGTTTGATTTTTAGTATTTTGAGGGAGGAGGAAGTCAAATTATAATCTATTGTCTTTCCCTGTCAGATCATTTTCTTGAAAACTGACGGTAATGCCTCAGTTTTAACCCCTGTCAACATTAATTCCTAATTTCCTCCCCAAAAAATGTTTTATTTCTAATAGTCTGTCTCAGAACTTATATTCCTACTATTAATAGTGAGAAAAATAAATCAGAACTGATTCTAAAAATAAAGCAAAATGAGGTAAAGTGACACATGATGTGACGTGAATTCTTCATGTGGAGCATCTGCTCTGCACAAAGGGACTCAATATTTTTGTTAAGGGGCATGAATATTACTGTAACATAAACAGTAAGTATTGCCCATTTGAAAATGTTTATTTCCATCGTTACTGGGTTTGCACAAAAAGCATCTTTTGAAATGAAGGACCAACCTATCCCCAAAACCCTGTTTTCCAAGGAATCAAATACACTGCCATTAGAAGTAATTTTGCAGGTGTTGAGACAACACAGTGACAGAAAACAAAAGCTAATAGGTACTCTTTCTAAATCAATATTGGAGAATTGTTTTGGTACAGTGTCCCATAGCTTTCAGGGAAAAAATCACCTGTTTTGAGCTGCCAAAATAATACACTGAAACAAGAGCTGTGACCAGTCAGCAACAGAACTGTTGGTAGGGGGTGATAATGACATTTTTAACACAGGCATCGATTCAAATGATAGCTTTGGCTCCTAACTGCAGATTGCTCCCTAATAATTTGTCACAGATGGAGCATGAAATGTTGAAATGGCCCTTGATGGTCTATATGAAGGTAGTGTAGCATCTTGAAGAAGTGCTGATGTAAAATATTGGCTCTTATGTTTTTGTTTTGCCATACATAGAGACAAAGACTGTTATTGGAGGGAAGTGATAGAACGTGAATCAGTGAAACAGGTGTTTATAAGCAAGGAGAAAGCTGTTTCAACTTGAAAAAAGAAATTATTTTCTTACAAAATGCTTAGAACCTTCAGCAACCTCAATTATATAACAATTAGGTATCCAGTATAAGGTTCCCACGTATTTTGCATGCAAAGGAAAGATGTTCACAAGGTAAGATTCGTTTTCATGCAATCAAAGAGTTGGAAGGGACCTTCAAAGGTCATCTAGTGCAATCCCCCTGAGTGAGCAGAGACATTCTGCACTAGATCAGGTTCCTCAGTCTCATCAAGCCTGGCCTTAAATGTCTCCAGAGATGGGGCATCTACCATCTTTGGGCAACCTGTTCCAATGCCTCACCACCATCATGGTGAGTTTTATAGTTGGGCAGTTTTGAAAGATGCTATTAGTTGTTCAAATTTCTTAAAACAATGGATATTATTGAGGCTGTTATAATTTATTTCAAAAATCAAGCCATGCAAACATGGCTTACTTTAGGAATAAAGCAGGACAACAGTAGTTTTAGAAATATTAATTCACATGTAGAATTAAACAATGGGACAATTCAAATATTCTGAGTTACAATATACAAAAGCTCATAGTCATTTAATCACTGGTGGGGATTGATTGAAGTTTCTAGAGAGGAAAACTAGAAAGGCAGTTCTGGCATTTGGCTTTCAGGACAGCTTAGGTCCACGATGCAGCCTCTAAGCTAAGCTTTGTAGAAAGAAATCTTTGTATAAGAAAAATAATATTTTATCAAGTGAGAAGTCCAAAATCACTGAAATATACTTGCTTATTTATAGATCCCTAGCTTTATTTCAACTGCATTTACCTATCTGTTCATTTGATAAAGTGATAAAGTGCTTTTTAAAGGTGTTGTTTTGCAACACAGTCTCTGCCATTTGGATCTACAGATTATTCCAAACAGACATTCCTCTTACAATATGTTCTTCATCACTTTAACTGCACTATAAGCTGGCCTGAATAACTTTACCAGGAGAGGTCACGGTTCTAGACTTAAACACATATTCTACAGGAAAATAATTTCAGAATTCACCACTGACGGATGCTGATCTCTGATAAACAGTAAATGGGCTGTTTGCCAGGGCATATAGCAATAGGATGAGGGGCAATGGTTTTAGACTAGAGCAGGGTGGGTTTAACTTACACACTGGGAGGAAGTTTTTCACCATGAAGGCGGTGAGACACTGGAACAGGTTGCCCAAAAAGATGGTAGATGCCCCATCTCTGGAGACATTCAAGGCCAGGCTTCATGAGGCTCTGAGCAACCTGATCTAGTGCAACATCTCACTGCAGGGGGGTGGAATATATGACCTTTGAAGGTCACTTTCAGCTCATCAACTTTTATTATTCTCTCTGGAGTGAATTAGAAAGTCATGTGGAATACTGAATACTGGAGGTATCTGTGGCACCTGAAAAATACCTACAGCCTGGGCTGTTTTGTTCACGTATAAATTCAAGAGAGCCAACTTCAATGTTCACTTTCATCAGGCCTGTTTAAAATCCCAAAGCTGCAAATACGTAATTGCATTTAAATACCTCTGACTGAAGTGCTAATTAATGTGGAAATTTTTCATTTCTAAAGAGGCATGATTAACAAAGAGAACATTGCAAAAGAAAAAAAACAAAATTGAGACAAAGAGTTAAGATGTGAGCATGTAGGTGTCCAGAGACTGAATGAAAAATTGCTTTTTTAAATAGTCACTTTGTAGAAATAATTTTGGACTTTTTTTTCATTTTTTTATTCTTTCACAGTTCAGCATGTGATCCAACTTAAGCTGATGAATGATTTTATAGAAGTTAATAAGGAATAAATTTATTTATTTCCCAATATGTTGCAGTCATTCCTAAGAGGCTTTTTTATCCCAAATTTTCATTATTTTGAACACATCTACTAGTGTTTCCAAAGAAAAAAATAATGAGACTGAGCTGTACTCTGTAATCAATATTATTTTGCTGTCTAAATGTGACAAGGTTCTTTAAGCTTCAAGTGTTCTCCTGCGTAGCTGTAACACTTTAGTTCACCTTCAGGTCCATCACTCTTCAGATTTTACTTTTGATTAGAGAGTTATTAAAACTGCCCAGAAATAGGTCTCCTCATGCCTTCTCAGAAATCTGGAATATTTCATCTGGCCTTCAGGTACTAATTCAACATAGCATGGCTCTCCCAGAGGTTCTTGGCTCTATCTGACAGGCACTCATGGACACTTTGTGCACCACAGGGTATCTTAGACCACACCGACTGATTCTGTAGGGGGAATGGATTAAAATTTTAGCCATTTTCTTATAGTAGTAGAAGTTCAGATGCTTCACACTTGTGCGCTTACATGTAGAGACTAAAATCCAAAGGTTTACCAACTGGAGCTGAATCCCACCTGTAATAGTCTACATGCATTTATAGTCTACAGGTGCCTGTTTCTCTGTGTGCTGCTCCAGTCTTTGTGTATGTCAATCAATACCTGACAAATCTGACTGTAAAGGCTTTGTCTACACTATGAGGGCAAGAAGTAAGTACCCAAGTGGATTTTCCCTTCCTTTCAGAATTCATATTTCAAAATTTAATGTGCAAAGGAAATTAACTCAAGGTTTAGAGTCCAAGAAATCTGCCAGTTTGGATGACTGTTACATTTTATATTATTCACTTTCAGCATTAGGGTTGTTCTACAGAACAAAACTCCTACAAAGTCTAGAGAAATCAGGTAGTCTTAGTAAGAGTTTTTATATACTCCAGATTGGGTAGAAGATTTCACTGAGCAATTAAACTTCATATGACAGGGGAATTTTGCAAAGTACAAATTTTCTTTTGAGTGCCCTAACTATGAGTAAAGTTTATTAAAAAGCAAAGCAGTCAATCACAAGGCAGAAATTCATAGGAAACCTGGAGTTATTTAAATAATTGGTATGTTTCCTGATATTAATTTTGATGCATTTGGCATTGGTAGATCCTTCAATTATCCCTTTTCTTTCTTTTTCTTTTTTTTACTGCTTTGAAAGCAGACCTTCAGTTTGTAAAAACTTTACATTTTAATTAAAAATGAAGCAAGTACAATTTTACTTTAAAATTCTATGTCTATTTTTATAACTGGTTTTATGCAGAGATAATTTAATTCAGTTGGCTCTTTCTTGTCATGCAGACCTATTTAAAGAGAATCCTGGGCTCTTTGTGGCCCTCTACACTTCATGCTGCTCCTTTATCTTCTTCACTGAATTCTTACAAATTATATCACTTGTATTTTTACTCATGTCCATGAATATTTCTAGCCTCCTTTGCTTAGTTGCTGCTAGTTCATTTCCCTGCTTCCGTTTCCCTTGTTCTGTTTGTAGGTTGGCACTAAGACACATTCTGTGATCACTGGAATCCTCTCCATCCTCGTAGCGTTGTCATAGATACACACTGAACCATTTATTGTTGGAGAAATGTAGAGAAATAGTCCCCCAGTGTTCTGCTCCTTCCTGTTTATCTCTTAATTCAGAATGGTCCAGTGGGTCATCAATGGCTCGGTCCCATCCAGCCCATCAGCTCTGCTAATGAGGGGAACATCTGTGCAACTGGCAGATATGGCCCAGACAAGACAGAACTCATTATATCCCTGCTCAGAGACCAGTCAGAAAGCCAGGGTGTAACTGTCCCTTTGAAAGGGTATTCATTCCTTTTATAACCAGTCCTAAAACCTGAAGTTCAGTTTCTGAGTCTCACTTTTTGAAACCTTTGCATTTTTCATTATCTTCAGAGGCTTGGGAGAGCAGGAACTGGAGACCCTGGAGCTCTGTCAACCTCTGTTTTCTCTATTTGAACTGCACTGTCCTTGAGAAAAGAAACTTCAATGCACATTTTTTGCTTTTTCCAACACAGTGAGAGCTTAGTGGTTAGAGTCTTTCTCTTCTACTCCAGCTGGAGTTGCCCCAGGTCCTAATCTCAGTTGCAAATGCAGAATTTATTTCATATGATGCCTGTTACAAGTTTGTTTTGTCTGTTTAGCCTGTATGTTTCTCAGTATGTAAGGGAACATATTTTGAAAAGGTGGTTGTTGTTCTTGTTATTAATAGTAGTCATAGAATTTGATACAGTCTTGGTTTGACATAAGTTAAGTTCTTAGAAATTCATGTCTACGTTAGCAAAGATCCTTTACAGAACTGCACAGATGAGCCTGGCATTATATTTATGGACAAACCTCCAACAAAACCCATCCCCTCCAATTCTGCAGCTGGCTGTAAATCATAACTGAGTAAATACAGCCTAAATGTGAGTCATAGGAGCAAAAAATCATTTTGCTGCTCTATGGAAAGGATAAAGCCACTACAAAACAGGATTATAGGTAAGTCCATATTCCAATAGACATAACAAGAATTTTAACATTCAATTACATTACAGGTCACCCTTTATTACTAAAAGTAATTTAGTCTTATTTCAAGAGTGTCTTCATAATAAGAAATGTAAAAATATCTCTACATAATGGCAGATTGATTTCCTCTCAGACTGATGTCTATCCACCTTAAGGTCAGTCTATTAATATACAAATATTGGAAAATAAAATTATATATTATATTCCCCCGAATTTCCATGCAATGCTTTTAAGGATTGTCCAATACAAAGACTGTAGCTTAAGCATGTAGTCAGAGAAGTTTCTCTCAAATTGCCATAAAGTAACTGCACTGAGGAAATGAGATTGCAGTTTTGTTTTAAAACTCCTGAAGAACTGTCTGCCTTTCATGTGCATTTTGAATAACTAAACGCTGTTTCTCTGTAAGTTGGAATTGACTGGAGTCTTCAGATAAAAGTGTTTTGCCCAGCTTCTGAGTTATGTATCCTGCATCAACTGAATACCACCCTCCAGGAAAAGATACTATAGAAAAGGTTCTCACTATGGAGCCTCTCTACAGCAACTATATATAGCTTGGAAAGCTTGTTGGAAATGAATAGAGCTATAGAATGGTGAAATATAAATAATCATTGTAATTAATGTGCTCTGCTCTTGCTGCAGCTCTCAGCTCAAAAACTTATCTTGGTTTGGATATTTCTGTATCCTGTCTTGTTCTCTATATTATTCCCTTACTGCTCTGGTAAAGTTATTTGACTTTGTTCAGGATGGAGATTGTACACACTGCACTGCATCCCCTCACTGAATACATTTAAAGGGATGGATCAAAAAAAATTTGGTTAAACAATGTTATGACCAAAAAAATAATCATAGTATCATGGAGTTGGAAGGGACTTTCTGAAGGTCATCTAGTCCAACTCCCCTGGAGTAAGTAAGGACAACTTGCACTACATCAGGCTGCTCAGAGCCTCATCAAACCCGGCCTTCAATGTCTCCAGGGATGGGACCTCCACCACCTCTCTAGTATTATGTTTGCTTGCATGTGAGCTGTTACTTAGACGTATTCAAAGCCAGTTTGTTTAGTGAGTTCAGCAATTCCCCCACTTTCTAAAGACAGCAAAAGTTAAGTGAATTCTGAAGTTCTCTGACAGTGGTAGCTTGGCAACTGAGTACAAAGAGGGTCAGATTTTCAGCGCTTTTAGAACTTGCAGCAGTTACTAAGCTCAACAGAAGCCTTTGGACATGCTGGACAGGTTGAATTCATGTGCTTTCAACAGCACTTTCTGCCCTATTATGGGTGAGAACTGTTGTGCTGTTTGATTCTTGTAAATCTTTTAACATATACATATGACACTTATCTACACTCTTCTGCTTGGAGCTAAGAGGGTGCCTCTGCTGAGAGTTTAGTACCCAGGAAGCACAATTTCAATGTACCTTATGTGTCATCCCACCTAATATATTTCCCTGAGAAGGCAACAGGAAATATAGTGATCTTTGCTAAAAACTATATGAGAGTATAATCAGACACATATGCATATGTAAAAAAGCCCACTTTTCAATTCCACCTCTAATTCATCTACTTAAGAGAGGGGGTTTTGTCAGAAGCTATTGAGCTGCCTCATTGCAAATTCCCCATCTTCAAAACACGTCTTTAAAACCAAGCTGTTAGTGTTACTTCATTACAGTCATATTTATCTAGCTCAATTTAATACATTACTTCCTACAGAGTTCTTCCCAAGCCCATTGTCCTTTTCACCACTGATCACTATAGCAACCACAGAAGCCATGAAGATAGTGTTGGTATCTACATCTATTCCCCTACAAGAGGAATACCCGGGTTATCATTTGAGCCAATTTCTCCTCATGGAGGACACATGCTTTACTGCTGAGGTGAAAGAACACAGGATGAATAGCAGAGAATCCCCATTAAATAGACTGTGATTTGAACTCCTGGACTTAGAAATCCTTAGGAATTAGAAAAGTCTTGTTGCAGTATTTTATAGGTTGAAATAGCCAGGCCCCAATAAGCTTATTAGCTCAGATTGTAAATCTCATAATGTAGTAGAAGAGGAGGCAGAGGCAGCCCTGGAAAGCAATCTCTCATCAAGTACTGGTGTAGAAGGGTTATTGTTACTGGCAATGTGTAGTAATGGATGTTGGATGTGAAAAGTGAAAAAATCCACTTTTGATACCTTTTGATCCACTTTTGATACCTGGTGTAGAAAGGTTGTGGTTACTGGCAATGTGTAAGAATGGAATTTGGATGTGAAAAGTGAAAAAATCCACTTTTGATACCTGATGTTCCTGCTATGCTTTAATTCTTAAGTATCTTCTCACACCTAACATCTTGTTCATTTATTTCATATCTTATCCTATTCACTTTTAGGCTCCAGATACTAGATCAAGATAACAGCTTCTTTTTTTCTTAATTTTAATCTTGTTGGAAAAAATTGACACCCACTTACTCACAACTGTGGAAACAAAAAAAAAAATGTTTCAAAAAAAATTTCTCCCCTTCAATGAGGAAAATCAAGAGGATATAAATGATACTACCTGAAAATACAATTAGAGAAATACACTAAAAAACCATCACAACCAAAACCTTTTTTTTGACCTCTTTTAATTAAAACTTGCATTAATGATGTTGGAACAAAAGTTACCACCACAGTGAAAAAGAGTTAGGAAGCATTGTCAATTCAGAAGGCGAGAGATGACCCTATAGAATGCAGTGTCTTTACTGAAGTTAAAAAAATAACACAAAATGCAAGATGATACTTTTAGGGACTACTAAGAACTTCCAGTCGTACCTGGGAACTTAGCATATAAATAAGATGACCTGGTTCTGCATATACTTGCTCAGCACAGGATGATGAATGGTCATCAGTGTAACAACAGCCATGGAAAAGACTAAGGATGGCTCAGAAAAAGCAGTGCCAGTGAAGATGGAAAAACACCATATTTATTAAGCATGCCTGTTAAATGGATACAGTTCAGAAAATACTATGTGAAAAATGGAATAAATAAAGGGAAACAGTCTGGATAATTAAAGAAATAAAAACCTTCAATTAAAAAAAAAGTAATAATAAAAAGACTAAAGAGATTTTCCGTCTAACAAAGTACAAGCTCTATGTGAACACTGAGACTGGACAAGAAGCACTATGGAAGAAAAACTATGTGATGATAAAGGCTAGCAGCAGACCCCATCATTCTCTCAGAATAAAAATTATGTGGATTTGAGTACCTAATTTCTGAAACAAATTCAAAATTGAAGGGGATGGGGAAAAAAACCTTTGTTATGTGTTAATCCTCTGTCAAATGTGTAAAGGTATTTGACTACCATTTAATTCACTGATTTTTAAGCAGTCATATACATTTAAGCAAATTTGTATCCATTTATGGAAAAGATAGATACATTGTTTGCCTGTGAAAGAAAGAGCCTGCAACTTGCCCAAGAGATATTTTGAAATACTATCTTCCAAAGACATTTAGTCATGCAAACTGCTCAGATAAAGCTAAGCTGAGTATTTCCACCTTACAGCAGAGAATTCAGTGCAGACATAAACACACAAATCTATACATTAGGAATTACTGTAGTGCAGTCTATTATAACATTATAGATCAAAGTGATTGGTGCTGATGTTCCCTACATCTCTCAGGCAGGGAGTTTTGTCTTAAATATAGTTGAGTCGGCTAGATCAAGCATACCACTTAATGTATGGTGTTAAAGCTTGGATTAAGAAACTGCCTCATAGATAGCCTCTTTCTTTCTAGGAAATATAGTAGTTTTCATATCTGCCTAGTCATAGATGTGTTTACTTGTCATTATCTGTCTGGAGACAGTACATTAAAGCCAAAACCAAAGATTTTCTGTACCAAATGACTTCTTTGGACTCAAAATAAGTCACTGACAGTGGATTTTCTAAATTATCTTTACCAGTAGTGGGCTCCTGCATCAGAAGCAGAAAGGAGAAGGATATGCTGATCTTTCAAGGTTTCACTAAGCATGCAAACATGAGACAGAACACTTCTTAAGAGCCTCCTTCAGCCAAAATCAAGTGTCTCCTGAGGAAAGGAGTAGCAAATCATTCATATGAGCTACTTTTCACTGAAATTTTGTGTTGTTTTCCTTGACAGTTGATGAGACAAGGTATAATGTGAACTTACTGGTGTGAAGGAAGGGGAATTACTTATCAAATATTTAACTGACCATGCTGTTTGAATCTTTTTCTGAGATGATGAGACTCCTTTCAGGCTGGTTCCATCCATGTACAAACAAACTGTACAACTCCTCACTCATGCTGCTGAGGTCAGCCATTACACCATTTCAAGTTCTCTTGAGTCTGTTACCAGCAGCAATAGAAGTCACAGCTATTTCTATGATGATGCCTAAAGATCATACAAGAAACAAAAGTAAAAGGTATAGATGAAGAAAATACATAGGTACTGTTGTAGGTATTATTGTAGACACATAGATTTTTTTTGTCTGTGATGATGACTAAGATGAACATTAAAAACATAGGTATAGATGTTGTTATAGGTATTGTTATAAATTATAGATAGATATTTAGATAAGTTAATATGTAAATACAGACAGTATATCATAGTAAATTAGGAATTTTCAGAGTGAAAAGAATGACCTTAGAGTGATGTGGTTATACCATTAAAAAAAATCAAAAAAGCACAAAGTAATATGGCTTGTCTAGGGCCCCACATCATGGGCTGAGCAGACAAGAGAATTTATATTCTCTGATACCTATACTCCTTCTGGGTAGCTCATTCCTTCTCCTCCCACTTTTTTTTTTTTTCATTTTTTTTGTAGAAAGGAAGGAAGATTTAAATCTACATTTAAGATTTACAGAAAGGGAAAAAGTTCTGAATAAACATAATTTAACTGCAATTTTCTTTCTCACATCTCAAGGCTCATGCTGAAGACTCACATTTCTATTCTCCGTGTCATAATGTATATTGAATGTAGGAAATCAGGCTGAGATGGATTATTGGGATAGGAGAATCCATGTACAATTACTTTTTAAAAATTACAACATACTTCAAACTGTAATAACTGTGCCTCTTACAGCAATAGAGGTTATAATCTAGCCATTAAAATTCCATAACCAACTGCTTCCAGCTATTCACATGTGTGAAATGCTGCACAGCTTCCAAACTTTCTTTTTTTTTTCAAATTTGCCACTTTCCGACTCTTGGAGTGAGTAATTTCCTTGGAAAGTGACTTCATCTAAATAATATTTAAATATGTTGCAAAGAATATCAACAAAGGCAAGTTGCCCCACTTCTCAAGGTAACCAAATGTCCATTTGTTAAACGGAAGAAAATCTGATCAACGTGGAATGAGCTGAAGTTTTCTCAAAAGAGGGAAAGCTCTGAAATAGCACAAGTTTTAAAAATACAGTAGCAGGGCTCATTCACATTGCTGCAGGCACACAGGATTATTTTAAGAGCAGAAGTGGACAAAAGGCTGTTTTATGCACAGGATGGTTTGTAGCACTTATGGTTATATAGAGGATAAACAATAAGAAGATTACTTCACAGTATTTTAAATATATTTAAAGAACTGTCCTGAAACCTGAGGTCCAGGGTGGCTGTGGCTCCAGTCTTTGTGGAATATAGGATCCTGATCCTCTCCGGCTGCTTTCCAGATGCTGTGTTGCATTGTTTTATTTATAACACTATAATACATTATCCTCAGAGAGGATTTGAGTGCTGTACATCATAAAAAGATGAACCTGAAGGATTTACAATTTGAATGCATTTAAAATCTCAGTACTTTGCACAGAAATGTGCACAGAAAGGTGGCAAACTGCCTTCCCTATTTTGCTAGACTTGGGAACATTGCTATTGCTGCTACATTTTTCTGAGCTAAGAACATGGTATGCACAGGGAAATGAATTATCAGACATATGGACAACGTTAATTTCAAGCAAACTGTGAGCTTTATGTAAAATTCACAAAAAAGAGCAATAGGATTCATGTTTGACCTTGGAAAGGCTGCTTCAGAGGTAGAACAGCCAATTTAGCTGCTGTGTTAATCACACTCATTTCCTCCTGCACTTTATTTCAAACAGGGATCTGTGAGTGAATGATGCACATAAAACAATAGAAGGTAAACCATGAAGTGACTGCAGGAATATACTTAAATATAAATCTAAAATAGCTTATTTTGCCCCCACTGAGCGCATGAATTGTATCAAAATGACAGAAAATTCAAGCAAGAGAAAGATACGATCTTTCAGCTATAATGCAATTTTTTTTTTTTTTAAACAACCTGAGATTCTTCATGGTTTTTTCAAAAAATACATTTTGATTTTATCAGGTACTCAGTCATCAAGATTAGGGATGTAACTGTAACTGGGTTGGGCTCACCAAGAGAGGACCACTGTGATAGGCCAAGGACCACTCTGCTGTCCCAGCATCTGGAAGGAGCCCCATGGATTGCAGAAGAGTAAATTTCTGCAGGGACTCAGCATGGCAATTTCTCATCTCCCTGGAAGAAAAAAGCTCTTCCAATAGATATTTAAAAAAAAAAGCATTAATATTTTAGGTTCTTGCCAAGAAAAATCCAAACAACAAACTTTAAGCTCCTTCTGCATCTCATTTCAATTGCTTCATGTTGTAAGGAGGGGAGAAGATCCCATGGCTGACCATTAAAATTTTGAGGTATCATTTGTAATGTTATCTCCTGTAAATATGCATTTCTTTTTATCTCCTCCTCCTCATGCAAATCCACTTTGCCCAGATGCACTCATGTAACATTCATCTGGAATACATGATGTAAATTTACTTTTTTACCATATATTGCACAAAATTCTTTCTCTGTAATCAGACCTACTGCAAGGGTTGCCTTGTACAGGACAAATAAGAATCTCGTTATTACATGTTCACCAAAGCAATTTCTAAGGCAATTTCTAATAATCTGTTAATCTTCTAGTTATTATTACACAAAGGAACAAGGCCTTCATGTAACAAGAAACCCAAACAAATAAACAATCCCTAGAAATTATACATCACAAACCTCCATACTCCTGTTTTGGTGTTGTCATTATCAATTCTTTCACAAATTAACATATACACATAGTGGTTTCTAGTATGTCTTCTATCTCAATTTTTTACAGAGTTTTTCATACTAGTTTTGAAAGATAAGGGTGATGAAAGTGTTGAAGATAGGAATATAAGAAATTAATTCCTAGGGTGTCTGTGTAACTTTCAAAAAGTCACTCATTTCCTCTTGTCATGCTTTTAAGGTACATATACCTATAAGGTACATACTATACCTGCATTTTAATTTGTTAGACTACTGCTGATTTAAGCTACAGTTAAGGAGTTATATATATTTAAGGTTTTCTATGTAGGTTAATTTACTTTAACATGAGGTTTACAATACTTTTCCCAGTCATGGATATCTGAATGAGCACCTGGAGGACAGAGACTGTCTTAAATTATGTATTTCCACTAATCCTGCTGTAATGGGGTTTCTAGCTGAAAGAGACTTCTTAGGGATGAATTTGTAGAAATGATAAATACCAACAGTTCCAGGAACTTAATGAAAACTATCCATCGCAATGAGACATTACCATGTTAAAGAGAGAAATTAAGCTGGGAAAACATTTACAGATTGGGACATTAAATGCAGTGTTGAGCTTTCCATAATGTAATATCGTGTAACAAGACTGTGAAGGAAAGCTGCTGTGACAAAGTATGCATTTAAATCAGTAACCAGTTTAGCAGGGGGAAAACATTACACTCATCAATATAAATCTGTTAATGAAGTATTGACACAGTTTTCATATTTGAATTCTGAAGATAAGAGCACATTATTTGAATTCTTCAGAAACCTTGAGGAATGAGAGAAGAGTTGTACGAAGACATTGAAGTGAGAAGGGAAAACAGATGCAGCTAAAAGCAGGCTGAGAATTACACCCAGCATGTGAAACTGCTAATTCTATATTGAATTGCCATCAGTGAAGAAGCATCACTTATACCAAGATAAACTAGATTTTACTCAGATCATATAGAGTGTTATTTAAGGAGAGTCTTGAAAATAAAGGCTTTGTAACTCTAAATCATAGGCATTGGTCTGAACTAAACTATAACAAACATTATTCAAGGTCAGACAGTAAGGGATGACCATTGAATTGCTACCTATTGGGTTATTCAGTAGCTTTTGAAATGGAAGACATGTATATTTTAGTCCTGACTCAATTACTGTCTTTTCATATAGCCTTATATTATTACCTTGGGGTCTTTGTCCAAAACAACAAAGGCCCCTCTGTTGAAATTGTTGTTATTTTGAATATATATGTTCATAATTATTAGCCTGAACCAATGCTGGAAAAGCTTGTTATCACCCATAATTCTGTCTGAAGTCTAAAATTGTATCAAGTTAGGAAATTACAAACATAAATCAAAGATTCTGTTTTCATTTGGGGTTTGTTTTGAGAGCTAAATCTTTAAGAAATTATCTGAAAGATAAGCAAAGTCAGATAGTAAAAATCTTCCAGGACAACCACAGTTTCAAAAATTGTTCTCCATTTTAATACAAGTAACTTTGAGTAGAGTAAAATAAATATGTAAGAAAGTCTTTTTATCCGTTGTTCTGAAAGAGCTGCTATGGCAGGCTTTGTTGTTACATTCTAGTTTTAGTACAGTTCTGAGTATACTCTGTATACTACTACTTCAGACTTTTTTTATCTCCACTTTTTAAATTAAATGGACTTTGATCCAATGTAGCACTCAGGAAATGTGAGATTAATGCATTTGACAGAAGCAGAAAACAGAGTAAATAGGCATTATATGGGTTTCACAAGAAAGCTCAGCTAGACTACTTGAATGTGATCTTTTGACTTTTATTATCACCTCGAGCTCCTCAGGCTGCTACCTATGTTACTTTTTGGGGTTTTTTGTGTTGTTTTGATTTTTTTTCCTGATATGTTTTATAAGGTGCATGAACGAGATCACCACAGTAGTAGGAAGTGAAATGTTAGGTTGAGTTCAAATAAGTATTTTTTTGTTGGGCTATTTTACCAAACAAAATTCAAAGAATCCTATAATAACTTTTGAAAAAAACATCTTGGAAATTTAGAATAAAACCCAAATTCATATCCTTCCTCTTTTAAAATTTATTTTTAGAGTAAAAATTACCTAAGCTTCACAGAGCTTTCATTCTGAACAGCAGATAGTCATAAGAAAGATAGTTTGGGTATGAAAACACATTTACTGTAGTTAAAATAGATGTTATTTCTTGCAATATTAACTTGCAGTCTTCAGTCTGAAAAATCTGGAACAATGTTATTAGATGTAGATGTATGTGTAGGTAAGACAGAATTGCATCTGTAGGAAAATATAGTAGATCTTGAAAGATCACCTGCTGGTGATCTTTCTGGCTGGAATGAAAAAGCAACTCATCTACCTTAGAGCTCTGTCCCTCAGTGATTATGGTTCAGCAGCCACCACGCTGAGACTGAAGTCTGAGACTCGACCTCAGGAATTAATTTGAATTAAGTCTTTCAGAAAAAAAGCTTTTGCCATAAAATGACCTTTTATGGAAACAAAAACATTTCACAAAAATTTAGCCAGGTCTTCTTTCAAGCATTTCTTAAAACTGCACCAGTAAAGATGTGGGGTTGACAATATCATATAAATAGCCTGAGGATACAAGCAATATCCTAGGTGACTCATGCTAAAACCTTCAATTGTCCTGACCTGAAGCTGAAAAAAACAGTGAGATATCACTGCTTCATGCCACAGAAATGTTTTGGATTTTTTTGAATTTTTTTTTCCAGCCAGCTATAGTACCGTCTTTTTGATAAGAGATGCTGTTTGCTGAAGAGCATGACAAGACTTTAGAAAAGAAGAAATGGTAACTTATAACTGCGAGTGATTTATCTGTGACTCTAGGTTTACTTCTTCACACAGCAAAAATAGTTCATCCGATGAGAGAGATGTCAGATCAAGAGCCAACAGGAAACATTCACATTATGATTGTGGATCTCACCTTCACTCACAGACCAGCCGAGACTGTGAATTGCAGTTTTAGTCACTGCTTTATAAAAATTTGTCTGCTAGTTTCAATTGAAGAAAGCATTTTATTTCTTCACTTTTCATCAACTGCTTGTTACATCCTTCCTATGTAATATTAAACAGTTGCTGTTTTGCATTTTGGAGATAACTACAGAGCAGCAGTGCAATTTAAAGTTACTTTTCCCCTTTTATTTGCAGGTAGCATTCACTTTTCCAAGGGTTCCCTACTGTATTTGCACCACAAAATAGATTCCCTCTTCAACTGTCATCTACAGACAAATAAAACTTCTTGGAGGTGCCCTGAGGAAAGAGGGCAAGCAGTAAAAAGCACTTAGCTTTTCAATTAACAAAATCTAGTTTTATTAACTAAATTCCTAGGTTACTTTACTCTTTTAACAAGTTGTTTAATACAGTGAAACCCCTTTTTAAAAACTATATTATACAAGCCTCAGGAAAATAAATTTGAGCTTACATCTTCTCTCCTTTCCTCTCCTCTCTCTTACATAACTGTTTTTCCTTGGAGATTTACAGATTTTTAGAACTATTGTATCATATAAAGCTACAGATCTTATCATCTCATGTTTACTCTGGATAATTAAATTTCTCATATTTAGATTTGAATTCATCTCCAAAAGACAGGTGAATACATTCCAGAAAAGCATTCAACCTTGATTTTAACTGTAGGACCATTTCCCTTTGTAATTTATCCAGTAGTTAATCATCCCCTCTACTGAAGAAGTATGATGTAAATGTATTCATTGAGGGAACCTGCAAGAATCCTACCTCACAAATCCAACAAGAATTCCAGTGAGAAGGTTTTTTAGAGCTTGAACACCAACACACACACAGAGCTTTCAGCTATGCATACAGACTCCACAGCTAGTAATTTTAAATTCTTCTTGTGGCTTTCATCTGCATTCTTTATACATATCTGTTAGAGATATTAAATTTTTTTTTCTTGCACATTATTATGGGCAATAAACTTTGAAATGCTTTTTCTCAAATGAACAGAACATATTAAGAAAAGCTGTGCTTACAGTGTTCTTTCTACATTGCCATCAGTCATTCTGTTTGTATTTTGAAGTATAATATTTTTGTGAATGCAAAACTTTCACTGTATAATTTGCAAATAAAACTAAAAAACTATCCTTGAATGTGCCAGTTATGTAAGTGATGTCACATTTCAGATTATTATCATGAGTTACTTTGGTGCATAAATAATTCACGTTGGGGAAAAATGTATATATATTTTACTCATTTACTAATCTTATTTGATTCCTGTTCCTCTACAATTTTCCATTTTGCTTTTTTTTCATTGCCTCAGATAAATCCTTCTTGCTGCCCAACATATACTTTATTTTTTTCACTGAAGTTTGCAACACTGTACTGATTTCAACTGGATGATATTCTGAATACCTGTGAAATGTAAAATCTCTTGATCTGTAGATAATCCAGATTATTGCTGTGTTCCTGAATGTTCTACAAGGCCTATTTTCAAGAAAATATCCCTGAATGTATTAAATCCAGTTCCAGCTATGTACATGTCTCAGAGTTTTCTAATGTAGTTTAGGTTTTAGATTAGTATTAAGCATTAAAGTTTAAAAGACTCATGATTTTTGGAATTTATTAAAAAGAATAAATGTAGGATAAGGAAGAGACTAAGAGATTAAGAGTATGCTATCAGCACTGCTATCATTAGCTTCTCCTTTAAAATACATTGTTTCCCTCTTCCCTCACTCTCTCCTTACCCATTGCATTACACAAATTCATTGTTCTCACTACTAGAAATCTTTTAATTTCCAGGCTAAATTTATTCATAGCCAGTTTATTCTCATTTGTTCTTGTACCTTAAACTTAAATAAATAGTGCTTCTCCTTCTCTCCTGTTTACCCCCATGATATATTTATAGACAGCAATCATATTTCTTCTCAGCCTTTGTTTGGCTAGACTAAACCTCTGTTCTTCTCCTCTCTTCTTGTAATGAGTCTACTCCCATGAATAGAGGCTACAGAATTAGGCTTTAATTGAAAATGTGATGCAAGCAACCAACCAGATCCTATGGAAAACAATTTGCTTAGAGCCCTGCCTGTGAGTAAAGATTGGCTGAGCTTTTCTTACTTGCTTTAAGGTGAATGACTGAGTCTCTTGCACAAGTATCTCAAATCTTTAGATTTAATTAATTTTTTTTCCTGTAAACTATAACAAGCAGCACATTACTGAACAGTCACTATCAACACAGGTCCAGATTATTTCTAGAAATAGAAAATTTTTATAGAAAATTTAAAAAGAGAGAAAACTGTGTATGCAGATACTTTGTCAACAGCTTAAGGACCGACCCTTCCCTGTTTCCATGTTCCATTACTGCTCATTTCCAGCCCTTACTGCTCCCCGAAGGAAAACCTGATGCTGTTAGTATGACCTTATGTGGAGTGGAGTGAGGAGAGAATGCATGAGGATTTAGTAATAAAGAAAAAAATCTGCCTGCACCCAAATCATAAGGGAATGACTCATCTGGTTTATATTTAAATGCTTAAGAGGCTAAAGTGCTGCTTACAAGTAGAAAAACTAGAACTAGTATTCTTCTGTCTGTTCTGCAGCCTCCCAACCAAAGAGAAAAAGGAACTATTTCTGTTTGAAATATATCACTCAGCTGGGGATAGTTTTCAGACTTGGCTCAGCTGTTTTTCTATACTTTTTTGCTATCCACTGGCAAAGCCTTATAGATAATAGGTGGCAAAGGCTAGTCTTTTATCAACTCCTACTGAATGCAGTTGAATTGTAGGTGTAAATTGCTTGAAAGAGAAAGTCAGGTTAAGGCAGGAACTAACATTTGGTATAAGGTTTAGGCTTAGAGAACAAAGATGAGTTTTAAATTGCTGTCGGTGATGTCTTCTTCCATTCTTTGCATTCATAGTCCCTGGAATTAAGTAGTTCATACATATTTAAAATAGAAATAGTTATAGGGGCAGAAACTGACTTCTTTCTCACCTTATTCAATACTGAAACAGTGGATGCCAGCTCAACATTGCTTTTTACACGAACCCTACTAACGGAGTCTGAATCTACACAGCACCTTATGACCAGGTGGTGTTTTTACTTCACTGACACCCAGGGCAGTGATGTAGGAAAGTGCAAGGTATCTATTTAAGCACAACTAAATGCCCTCAGGAGGAGCACAAAACCCATTAATATTTTGTAAGCATTAAAAGCGTTGGATTATATTGGCCAAGGAAGGCAACAGCTCAGTGGTCCTTGCATTGTAGGTGGCCATCCTGGGGAGAAGGCTCTACATCATGACTTGCAGAGATGCAGGGCAAGAAAACAGACCTCTGAACCTGGGGAGATCGTTGTCTAGGTGTTGATTTTTCATTTTACGAGATTTTTTTTAATCATGCTAAAGAAAATATAGGGATCAGTCCAGTTTCTATATTCAGATAACATATCAGCCTTCTCAGGAAGAATTTTCATACAACCCAGTACAAGTATTTGCAGCTCTAGCCTGGATATTATTCCCTGTGTTTAATCCCTTTGTAGATCTAGTCTCAAAGAGTACATATTTCCTTGATCTTACTCAAAGAAATGAGGGAAAATTTAAGGTAAGACTTTAATTAAGAGGAAAAGAGAAGAGAGAATCTTCATTACACAGTGTTGTGCCATGAATAAGCATCTGATGACAAAGAATCACAGAGCAGGGAGAGAAAATAAAAAAATAAAAACTATGTCTCATTATAAGGCATCAGACACAGCTTTAGGTACTGAGCTGTAAAACATGGAGATTTTTTCAATCAGAATGAAGTGTGCAATTACCCCATCTCGTGATCAGGGGAAGAAAAACTAGTAACTGTAACAAGGTTTTGGAGGAAATGTAGAAAAAATAAAAATAGTTCATTAACAGTCATAAGGATGACTAGTCTAGAGGAAACAAGGTGCTGGCCACCATGCAGATCTGCTTCATTATTTGATACAGAGAACTAGCTCTGGAAAGCCATCATGAGGAAAAAGGTCCTTCAGATATCACCCTGCTGCACAGTAGGTAGACAGCAATGCTTTGCTTAGGGAAGAGGTGGCCCCTTGTACTGATGATGATCCTAGAAGAACTGTCTTTTTTTACATAACTTCATAAAATAAGGCATGTATGGTAGTAACTCAGGACAAGGGCAAATTTTGCAAACAGGATTTGAAGGAGAGAAAGGATGCTCTCAGCTAAGGGTAGAAATAAAGAAACAACTGCAGAAAAGAGCTACTGTGAATGGATGAAGTTAGAATTTTAAAAAAATTGCTGCAAAATAATACCTATTTCAAGTTGATAGTATATGTATATAATCCATGAACTAGGCCAGACTTACAAAAAATACCAGAATTAATCATTATAGCTAGGAATAAAGCAGACCTATCTTGAGCAACTTCCTCTCACAAATGAAAGACAAGAAAACTCTGAGCAACTTGGTGAGTGCTGCTTCTGCAATAAAATATGACCTAAACGGTATCATTAATGGAGTCAGTTTGAAATGCTGAAGTTTTATGCAAGCCTATGGGCTCCCCTACTACAACTTCCATTAATTTTTCAAAATATCCTGATTTTTACATTCGTTTTCACATATGTTTCAAACAGCCTAGATGGCAGTGGGGTTTGTAGTCCAGGCAGGAAACCTATAAACCAGAGTGGAGGTAACCTTTAGCCCCATACAATGAATCTTTGTTGTTGAGACCCCATGCCCATGCCAAGGTGATGGAAGGGAATTTAGTCCACTTCCGGGATGCTACTTCAGAAGCATCTCAAACCTTCTATTACATCAAAGTAGCACCAAGGGGGTCTTGTAAAGAGGAAAACAAAACAAGAGCTAATTTTCTCCTTCAGGACCTTAGACTCCCACTTTAAAGTAACTACTAGTTTAAAAAATATGATTGAAGAAATGCTGGCACCTGTACTCTAGAAAACTGTTTGAAAGAAGAGGATGCACCCAATGTAGATTCTAAAGTTCACCTTCACTTACAAAAACACATTAAGTAAATTAAAACAGCAGTAATCAGATTAAGAAATACATACATATTACAGAAATCTTTGTCGACAGTGCCTTCGACACAAAGATATTTCCCCCTAAAATTTTAAAATTCAATTAGAAACACTTTTCAATATAATTTAAATTTAGATCTATAACTGCATCAAATTATAGACTTTTGAAAGCTTCCTGAATGATATTGTTCCTTCTTGTGACATTTGTAATTGAAAAGGAGGTGTATAAGTATTGGCTGTATTAAAAGGTATTTTATGGCTACCTCCTTTATATTGTTTTGAACAAGGGCTCTTGGAGGAGGCTGCCAAGTGGTGGGTAAACACTAAAATCATGCCTTTTTGACTGAGTTCCTGTTACAATTTCACTGACTAAATACAGATGAATTTATTTTATGTAAGCTACTAGCTAAGTGAGAGAGAAAGTGAGCTGAAAAAATTACTTGCACAGATGAACTAGATTCAACTTGATACTGAACTTCACTTATTTGACATCTTCTTCAATATAGAATATGAAAACTAAATTAATGAAAGTATCACTTTATTCTTTTGATTGAGCTACAAGTGACACTGCTTTGCCCTTTGTGAGACAAACTCTATTTGTAGAGCTGGAGGTTCCAAGATCTTACTGATGCCACTTGCATTCCTTTGGCTAAAAATATTTTTTTATTTTTAAAATGAGAGAGATGAACAAAATTTGACTTTTAAAGCCTTGAGATGGCCTTCAATGAAGCAGAAAGAGGCCAATTATCATAGCATTTTGCCAGGCTCCTCCCATCTCCTTTTTAACATGGCAGTCAAAAGACCCAGATGCCAGGCTGAAAATACTCTCCCTTCATCATTTACTTTTTGAATGTGTTCTTCTTGCAGCTGTGCTGGCAGGATTAAAGATACCTCACAGCTATTCACTAGGTTACAGCCCAATCCAACACACACGGAAGTCTTTTCATTAATTTCTGTGGCTTTAGATAAAGCCTGGGGACTGTACCTCTGCCTTTTTTGGACTGTTCTGCCTTCTGTTCTCAGCTAACACTTTTGTACTAATTTTATTATGTTTAAGAATAGGGTATATATTCACACAGAAGTACAAGATTACTTTTACTTTGTACTGGTTTTCAGCTGTTTTGGAAAAATCCCTGAGCCCTCTACAAAGAAGTGATTACCTAGCCCTCACTATGTTACACTGCAGCTCATTCTGCCTATGTATAATTACAGAGTATAAATTGAACAAACAAATTCAAAAAGAGTTTACATGGAAAAGAAGTTGAGAAATAAACCTTCTCTATGGTTTAGAAAAATGAAAGGGGACTGGGGGTGGGAGAGGAAGGCAGTGCACACAGAAGACTTTTAAAGTAGACAGAGCCAAAGAAAAGTAGATGAGAAAACAGCAGAAGAATTAAAAGGAGTTTCAGTGATGACTGATCATGAGTAAAAAAAAAAGGTTAAATTCAAAGCTTACACTGTCACAAGTATTTTTAGTAAAAAATTCAGAAGGAGTTCAGAAGGATTTTTTTAAGGGAAAATTTGACCCATATGTCTTTTAACTGCGGATTTACCTCTGTATTTATATATGCCATTCTCTTATCTAGAGCCCATCTGCCAACATGTTAATATCCATACAACTAAAAACTTAATGGTTAAGGCAGTCATGGTCTGTATTCAATCTTTGTAATGTCTTTTACTGGCATAGATGTAGACAGACATCTATTCACTTAGTCCTCTAGGCCGTGAAGATGCTCTTTAGTAGGTCCCAGACAAATAGAATCAATAACAGACTCCAAACATGGGCCTCATATGATCAAATATTTTTTATAACTTCATTACCTTATCACCAATATGTTCCTTACCTGGCTTTTCTAAATTCAAACAGTGGGATCAGGCATGAGCAATTTAGTTGTGCATTTTAAGCTGATTTATCACTTTGCAGGAGACTACATGATGGGTTGGTTGGTATTACAGCAGTGCAACTGGCAGCCATTACAGTCAGTCTGCCTGAAGAGCTAATGACAGTGTGTCATGGGATACCACAAACTGAGAAGACTATACATGCAATTCTCTGCTGACAGTCTAAAATTCAAAGGACTTTTACAGATGAAATATTAGCAAACTAAGGATTTATTTCCACTTGTCTCATTTCGGCTTCTTAAATAGCTGAACACTGGGGTGCTGGAGAATGAAAATTTCATGGTGTCATTTTATCTGGGAATGGCTGGCTGCCAGGTGCCAGCTGTGCTCTCCTCTGTGGGACAAGGAGAGAAAGTAAGATGAAAAACTCATTGGTCAAAATGAGGACAGTTTAAAAAAAGAAAAGCAAAGATTGCATCTGGAAACAAAGGAAAATAGAAAGATTTGTTCTGCACTTCCTTGCAGCAGATGATGTCCGGCCATTTCCTGGGGAGTAAGGCTTCAGTACACATAGTATTTCCTTCAGAAGATAAATTTTCCTTTATAAAATTGACCCTCTTCCTTCTCCTTCCTCTTGTCATTTATTGCTTATGTCATATGCTTTGTAACATTCCTTTGGTCAGTTTGGATCATATCATCTGGCTTTTTCCCCTCACAGCTTCTTGCTTACCCCCTGCTGGTTGGCCATTAGAGGTTGAGGGGAGGAGAAGGGATTGGAGAGACAACCTTGATGCTGTGTGAGCATTGCTCTGCAGTAGCCAAAACATTGGTGTGCTGTCAACACCTATCTAGCTAAAAATTTGAAGTACAGCACTAGGAGGGCTACTGTTAAGTTAAGTTAACTGAAAGTTAAATCTATTCCAGGCAGAACAAAAGCAGTGACTGATTGATAACTGATTATTAGTGCATTTTTTTAACTAGACTATGAAGGGAAGTATCCTTTGATTCAGTATCATTGGAGCAATTTACACCACTGTCAAACATCTCCCACAGAATACTTGATGTGTTCCAATTGCTCATACTGATATATAATTTTTCCCCAGCTCCTGAGAAAGGGAAGGATGACTTCCAAAGTGTTTGCAGGTACATACCTGAAGAACTCTACAGAAGGAGTCTGAAGCTTTTATTTAGATTCCTGCCAACAGTAAATCCTTGCCAGAAAAATTAGGAAGGAAAAAATTTCACTGTATTCCCAGGGCATCTTGCTCCCACGAGATAAAAAAGAATTAGCAAAAAAACTTGCTGTGTGTTCACTAAAGTCTAGTGTCAAAACAAGGATGAAACTTGAAAAAAACATGGATCAGAAGTGAGAGTGTCTGGGGAGAATGTAGTAAAATAGGACACAGAGTAAGGTAATTTCCTGCTTCACCTTGTTGACATCTTTGTTCTTCCATTGACTTTGTATGCCCTCAAACAAGTCATCCAGTGCCTGCCTCCCTTTGGGACTTATCACCCACACTGGGTGTTTTTAGCTTTTCTGTAGCCTCCATGGATCTGGTGATACTTTTGACTTGGATTCATAGATACAGTTATGAGCTAGAGCATGATTTAAGCTTACATTCAGGTTTTGTTTCTGAGGAAGCAGATTAAAGCATTCAGAAGGTGACATTCCTCCAGGGTATCCCCAGTGGTTCAGAAGGTCTGATGCTGTTTCCTCTTACATTTCCATTATGGAGTCCCAGGTGACTCAGTGCAATACAGAAAACTCTCAGAAAAACCTAGCAGTGTTTGTGGTGCACTGTGTGGTGCCAGCTATTCAAGCACAGATGCAGATATCTCTGATTAACTCTATGATAATGCCAAACCTTTGTATTTTTTTCTTACTTCCCTGTCTCTGAAGTTGTTTTAAAACATTACTCTTGAGGTACTGAAGTAATAGGCAAGTATGTTCATAAAAGACTTTGCTCTCTTTCATTTTTTCTTAAACCTTGCTCCCAATTTTGATTCATTTTCTTTGTCAGGTTCCTCAGGAATTTATTTTTTATATAAATTCTATATGTTACTTTCTGGAAGATAAAAGCCAATGCAGGGAGTTACACTCTTAAATAGGATCCATGGAGTATAAAGGAACACTATCTTGTGTTTACAACATGAAAAATGTTGTCTAGCTGCATCAAAATCAAGCACGGTCATTTATCTTCACATTTCTTCTATAAAATAATCCTGAACTACAAAATTACATTTAAGGACATGGAATTGATTTACTCCCTGTGGTTTGTGCTTCTTTAAATTATGTTAACAGTAACACACAACACACAGAGGATTCTGCTTTCCTCACCTTAGGATTGTAACAGTCATTTGAAGATGGTCTTTTTACAGATGATTCTTTTATGAGAGTGAAAAAAGAAGAAAAACAGCAGGAAAAAATATAGCCCACATTTGCTTTAATAGTTTTATTACTCTGTAAAACAATAAAGACTAGATACCTTTTGCAGTGGGTCAGAAATAAGACACTGACAAATTATTCATGTAGGATAATTAAAACCAGACCTCTATCCTCTAGTGTAAATTACTCTCTTCCTTTGTTATAGCTTTTTGTTCCCAGCATAAATAATTGGCAATAAAAGAGGAGATGGAGGGAAGAGCTAATATCAAGATACTGAAATGAGGAGTGTTCTATACAAAAGAATAAATGCCAATGGAATGAAGACCACTGGTGGAGGGGAAGGAATGAGAGGGGGGGAAAAACACAGCCAACCAAAAGATAAAAACATAGAAAAAGTCAGAAGAGGATTTCTGCAATAATTGTTGCACATATCAATAATTTTCATTCCATCATGGGGAAAAAAGCTAATCATGAAGAAAACATTTTCAGTAAATCATAAGTTCAGAATCTCTCCATCTATAAGCACAATTGGGAAAGCTGAAACTGTGCTCAAATTCAAGCCAAGGGGGGATATGGGGTGGGGAGGGAATTGTAGTGGTGTGAGAATTGAATGGAGGAAATATCTGGGAAAACAGGATATTTAGTTCTGGCATTTTCAAAGTATTGACTTGTTTCAATGCAATGTGTGTTTTCAAATCAAAATCAGCTTGAATGCAAACGCTACAAAAGACTAAACCAACATAAAATTAGAGACAAACATTTCTGTTAAAACCCTCAGATAAACAGAATTTTTTGTTCTATTCACCCAGCAAATAAAAACATCCCCTTTCCTTCCCCCAATCTTGGTGCCTGCATCTCAAGAGTGCATCCATTATATGGCTCCTGCTGCTAACACAGCTAATATTGTTCTTGCAGGAAGGGAGAAGGAAAGCACAAGCCACCTCACCCCTACACACTTCTTTACTTCTTGCTAGACAAAGAGATCACTTTGTTCAACTGCTTAAATCTGGCACTGAATAGACAAGACGCTGTGGGGAAGTGGAGTCTGCAGTTTGCTGTCTGAGCCTAACAGGCTAAATCCCTTACATTAAGTACACCAGCAGCAACTAAACAAATATCCACACAGATGTCATGCTATTCTACTGAGCAGTTTTATTCCATTTATAAAATGAAAGAGCAATCTCCTGACTGCTTGTCATGGCAGGTGTCTGTGTATTTAAATGCTGGTCAGTTCTAAATGGAACATGTGTATTTAACTTTCCCAGCATGTCTTAGGCTTTTAAAGCCCATCACACTGATGCTAAAATAATAAGGGCCAGCAGCCTGGTGATATGATTGCTTTTTTATTGCTCAGTTTTTGCTGGGAACTCATTTTAATTCCAAAGGTTATGGCTTTTAAAGCAGCGCTACTCCCATTTCCCTCCCCCAAACTCAAGCCAAATCAAGAAGGGACATAAATGGGAGGTGGGAACGTATGCTAACATGGCAATCCATCCTCTGATCCTTCTTATTTCTGGTGTGCTTTCTAGACACTCTTCCACAAAAACATCAAGAGTGTGTCACACTTAAACAGATGATGTCAGCTGTTATGAAATTGGCAGGTGGGGAACTAAGATTCTTCAAGGTAAAAGTATAAATAAAATGCTAAAGGAGGAAAAGCAAATACTGGCTGGTGTTGCTTCTGAATTTCAATGTCAAAAGAAGGGCTTTGCCTACCAATTGTTCATAGTTAGCAATGGCAATTATAACCCAAAACTACAAAAGTAAGGTCAAGTAAATAGACACACTATAAAACTAAGTCTGGAGCAGTAGCTGCTAAATAGTTTAATGGCATCATTGTGTTCTGTGATGGGAACATATTCCACCAAGTTTAGTCTTGCATGATAGTCAAAGAGGTAGTCATTAAACAGAAGGCTTTGAAGAACTCATCCCAGGTCCCATGAAAGAACTGTGCAAAGAAGCAGAGAAACGGAGGGATGATGTAGCCAAGAGGTGAGGGAAGGAAAGCATATATTTTTTTAGTAAATAATGTGTCACATGACAAAAGTATATGTTAAAGAGTTAGTGATGATGTGTCTATGAAATGTGCTCAGTGATGATAACATGGAATTACTCAAGAGGAGGACTCTTCACACTGAAAAAAATTACAAATATCATAGAATCTTAGTATGTTTTGGGTTGGAAAGGAACTTAAATTCCATCTCCTTGCCAAGGCAGGGACAATTCCCACTAGACCAAGTCACTCAAAGCCACATCCAGCCTGGCTGTGAACATGTAGAGGAAAAGAGCATCCACAGCTTTTCTGGGCAATGTCATCACCCTCAAAGAATTTCATCCTATTATCTAGCTGAAATTTGCCCTTTCCCAGTAGAAAATCATTATCCTTTGATCTACGAGTACAATCCCTGATTAAGAGACACACACAGGACACATCTTTCTGTGCTGGAAGCTCATGTTGAGCTTTTCACCAATGATATGGCCTATATGATATGGAAGAGAAAAAGTCATTTTACTACTTACATAATAATTAATATTTTAGACTTCTGTTTCAGGCAAAAGGTCACATCTTTAAAATTCAGTTTAAAGCGATCTTCTTCGAATAAACCCACTCTAAAGTGTTTGTGACTCCCAGCTGAAGACTAGCACTTCAAAAGCCAAGCTTTTAGGCCTGTTTTGCACTTTTTCATCTATCTTATCAAATTCATAATAAGTTTTCCACTCCTAACTAGGCTAACACTTGTGATTTAAACCATAAGCATGAGTCAAGTATTTCATTTTGTAATAGAAATAGGCAGCATACCCTGGAGCAAGGCCCATCTGTGCCATATTCTACATTGACAGAGCACCAAGGCTTCTAATGGACCTGAAACTGTTTTCAACAGCTTTAAGAAAAATCAGAAACATAGAAGTATTAAAAGGAGCTGAAGAGGTGAGAGATAGCAAAGGATGTATGAAAATGCTTTCCAAAGCCCTTCTTTAAATGCTCTTAAAAGTAGTTAGTCATTATTAGAAATTAATGAAACGTAAGGATGAGTTTTCCACCAGAGAAAGTAGACAAAACCTATGATGATATGAAAATTAATGCATAGATTTTGTTCATTTGTTTGATAAATTCAAGAGGAAAAGAGAAGTTTGGGTACTTGTGGAAAATCAAGAAACACCTATGACTGTTCTCAGTACTCTTTTCTGTACCCGGAGAATTAAATTCTTACCTTGTAGGATAGAACTGTCAGAGACATGTAGTTATTTTATTGCAAATAATATAATAAAACTGGAAAAAATATATAGAGAAAAATAATGCATGATCGAAACTGAGTGATGATTTCTATGCCAGGAGAAGTTAAGAAGAGGAGACTGGAGATAACTGTACAATGAAATACAGGCGGTGCAGCAAGACAAAGGATTTCTTGTAAAGATAGAGGGCACAAAATGAGATAATTAAAACAAAAAAAAAGAAAAAAACTGGGGAAAAAAGCAGGAAGGGCTTATATTGTGATTTCCTCTGACTCAAGAAATTGCTGGACCAGGAGGCAGGTTTTATCTTGAGAATAGATCCCTGGCAAAATTTATACCCCTGTTCTACCAAGCACAGGTTCATGACAGCCATTCCTGTTTTCCCTGCTATGGAAGAGTAATGCCTGTTTGAGGTAGGCAGGAGTAGCTTGTGGTGAAACATCTGATATTTCATCCTTCAAGAAGCAATCAATTTATGCATAGTCAAGGTTAAGTACTTCCAGGGAAATCTGTATGGGCACTGGATGCTTCTGTAAAAGATACAATGTTCATACTCTCAAGCTTTGCTGTGAAGACATAAAATATTTTAATGTATTTTTCTTAATATAATTTTTGTTGAGATAGAGTATCGCTTTTTGCCTGCTACCAATCATTCATAATACCAGAAGCAGCAACATTTAAAAGGAGAAATCTTTATTCTGCAATTTCAGATCTTCCTGATAAAGCTGAGGTCTGTGATTACAAGCATCATGAACTCTAAGTTTCATTTAATTACCCATGCATCTCTTAAATGTAGAGAAATCTGACCAAATTACTCTGAGTTTCTTTTTTGAGACAGTGGAGGATTAGTCAATAAACTCAACAGAACTGTGGTCTGACATGTTTATTTCACCCTAAAGTAAACACATTTGTCCAAATTAATCACATTAAACTCTATTGAACTGCATTGATTAGACTAAATTGACCATAGTGGAAGCCTGAACAGCCAGCTCAGCTACAGATAAATATATTTTATAAGCAACAGATACATGGAAGGAATTCTACTCCCAAATTCCTTGTTCCAGTCAACCACTACAGAGTGAGACTTCCAGCAGTTTTGTTTGGCAGCAGAAATGGATTACTTATTGACATTGGATTTTAAGTATTTTGCACAGCTAAGCCCCAAGACAAGTTTGGGCTTATGATCATACAAATTACTCCAACAAATTGTGCCCATATATAGCCTTGCATAAGATAATTCTAATTTTCTAATTCTTCACTATATACTTTCATACTCTTTCTTTTATGACCTACGAAATAGAAAATGTGACACGATTTCACAATGAAACTAAATGATCAGTGTAAAAACAAACAAAAGCATAAACAAAACTCCCTTAGGACTGATATTTTATAGTTGTCTTTTGTAAAATTTGGTTCAGCTTCTCCTATGCTGAATAAGAGTTAATATTAGGTGTTTACAGTGACAGGAAAGATATCTATTTAGAGCTTTGTCACTATATATTAAAACAAATGTTTCTACTAGCAAATCAGATCATCCAAATATATACATTCTAGAAACTATCACAGGATAAATTCTAAGTCTACTTAAGCTTCCTTATAGATGTAGGTCTCCTCATATTTATTAGAATCCTACCTCCTTTTGGCAAGGAAGGGGATCTTCTCCCAGTTAAGCCATAGAAATAAATAAAAAATAAAACTGATTCCTAGGACCTTTGTGCTCTTTGTAATAAAATTAATTTTTCTTTGTATCAAGAGCAGGACACAGACTCAGATTTTCTACAGAAGAACTAATCTACAGACTGAAGCCCCAGAAGGGGTTGTTTATCATATTCTACTCCATTTCAAAATCACACACAATACCTTTTGATTCCTCAGCTCTCCCAAGTGTTTTGTAACACAGGAACCTGTTTAGCTGCTTGTTATCGTTCTTGCTGACAATGTTTGCACTCTGGCTTGTGTAGTAAACTCCTGGAATAAAGCCCAAGAGCTGATTTTTCTTCTGTGCCTCATGGTTAAATCTTCATGTATTCCACTCCTGGAAAGAACATGACTTCGCCATGTTCCCTCATTCTAAGGTACTTCACAGAGTGCTTAATCCATAGTCTCTGATGACTATTTCTAAATGCTTCTTGGAGCATGACATGTTCCTCAGGCCCTCTATTCATATGGGAATTTTTTTTTCATAGCACTAATTTCTTGAGAGTTGTGAAGGGAAACATAACTTATTCTAACTACCCATTTTTTGACAAGTTACCACTTCTGAGGTGAATTTCCCTTGAAGTTATTCCTGCACTAAAGTTTTATTCCTCATACTTTTAAAATATTTTTAATGTAAGTAGAACTGTTCTGTCTAACAGAAAATTTGGTGAAAAGTAATACTTTTTAAGATTACCTTAAAGCCCAGCCAAGCCCCAGAGTACATACAGCACTTGGAGAGGAACTAAGATAGCCTTTCTGCTTTTTCTTCGACTGATAAATAAAGTACATTTGTGTCAATACTATGCTGATTTCATTTTCAGCTGTGAAGAATAGTATAAATTACTCAAACTGCTCATAGCTAAGAATACCATAACACATTATTATTTTTGTTTTGCATACCACATTACACTTCATAAGTCTAGCAGATCACCTCATACGTCTCCTACTGCTATTTATTCTTCTTCAATGACCAAAAAATCTCAAAGATTTTAGGGTCAATAGCTGGTTACTAAGGACTATAATTTAATGCTAAAAGCAGTATCAGTGGGAATTTCATTATCACACACAAATTTCAGGGTGAATATATTATGCAACTGCTTGATTTAGCTGACTGTATAACAGAATAAGCTTAGAGTTTTGAGAAGGTCTTGAAATAATAGGAACAATATGACAATAAATATAGAGGCTGTTCTATAAATTACAATGAAATAATAGTGGAATGCTAGAAAAAAATTCAGAAAATCTAAGTTCTCTTTTTTGTTGAATTTGTATAATGTCACAAATTAAATCTTTTCTCTCTTTCCTACCACAATTGTGTATTTGTGATTTTATGAAAATTACTTGGCTCCTGGCCCTTTCTTCATCTTTCAAGCTGTTGAAAGGTTGCCTCCAGATACATTTGCACATAGAGAACCTTACAAATTCACTGCCTCTTCATGTAGCTAAGATTTGTAGTTGCCACCATAACAGAGCTATCAGGATACTTTTTCCCTTTAGTCTCCTACCATGATTCAGTATATTCCAGGCATGCATGATATTTGCTTTCCCGTATTCCCTTCCATTTCTCCGTGGCATGGCATTTTGAAGAACGGCCACCAATCCCTTGTTCAGTCTTAATATCCTCATCCTGTGAGAGATGATGTTAAACCAGCATTTTACCTGTTTGTCTTGTAAATGTCTTGGCAGAAGCAGAAAATCTAGTGACACACTTTGGGGATGAAAACAAAATAAAATAAATAAAATAAAAGAGATAGCTGTCATGTCTCTCTGAATGTAGGAAAAATGAGAACCAATAGCTGTGTCTCTGTGAACCATTAATTAGTGAAAAGTACCCCTTGTATTCTCACTCACAGCTCTCATATTGCCTTTACCTAACATGTGGCTTTGCAAAGAAACATGGAAAGAAATACAAGTAAAAAATCCCCACTACTTATATTAATATTCATCACAAATCTCCTTTCAGTGCAATATGTTCTCTACTCAAAGACATTCCACTTCCCTTCTCTCTAATTTTCAGAGGCAGTCTTTATCTGTCCATCTGCAATGCATTTCTGCTCCATTAAGTTATTATAATATAAAACCATAAAGATAATGCAAGTGTAAATTATTGCATTAACATTCTAGTCATCAACACATAAACTCAGACTGAAAAAAAGACAGAAGCTTGACTACCTGGGAATATGTTGTTTCAGAGGCAGAACATTCCCTCTTTCAAAATGCAAAGCACTTGAAATGGCAATTAATACTGCTCAGAAGTACTATCCTGACATGTTTTGCTTTTGTATGTGTTCAGATCTATCTCAACACTCAATCTGCAGGGAAAAAAAAACTAATAAAACAGAATAGAAGAGAAAGACTGGTTTGGTGGGAAGGTACCTAAAACAATCATTTAGTCCAACTGCCAACAACCATTTAGTCCAACAACTGAAGTGTGACCACTTCAGGTCACATAAAAGCAAGTTTGGGTGAGTTAAAGTATGTTGTTGAGACAGCACTGCCCAAATGCCTATTGAACTCTGATGTGTATGGGGCATTGGCCACCACACTTTGGAAGCTTGTTCCAGTGGTTGACCTGATCTCTCAGTAAATCATTTCCTGATATCAAATCTGAACTACTTCTGACACAGCTTTGAATAATATCCATGAAAAATTGAAATAAATACAAACAAGAGAACAAATAACATCTGATGAGAGGAAATTACAAAGTAGCCTCTCTACTGGCTGCTGTGTCTGATCACTGCACAGTGATGGAAGTCCTCAACTGATGTACATGTTTTCTATGCAGACTGAGCCCCAGAGATATGGTTTGAATCTTATCTAATCAGATGATGAATAGGTGACATAGGATCTCCAATCTCCAGTCAGAGATAGACAGTGAGAACATTTTTCCCAAACAAAGCATATAGAAAGCAAGTTAATGCTTAATAAGCTCCACTTTGTTCTCTTCTTCACGGGTTTCAGGCCACTTTAGTACCAGACATTTAATTAATCTCTTGAAGATATGAGGCAAAAGGTCTAGCAAATAGAACTTTCTTTTCCTCAGAATTTTAGGAAGGGAATAATCAAGTCAGCACTTGTATCATCTTTCCTTCATGGAAATGACTGACTCCTCACAGCATAGCCCCTTATGAGATATCCCAGTGTTAACAACTTTCTACAGAACAGGAAAAAGACATACAAATAAACGATGTAACTGTTCAACAGAAAAGCCAGACACTGCATTCAAAATTCTTGTTTCCTGACTCACACAGTGATTGGCAAGAGCAATGCCAGCCACCTTTACCTCAAACTTTCTGTCAAGGACAGAAAGCCCCACCAATCTTCTTATGAAAAGGGAAGCCATGATGCTGTCAGTAAACCTTGAATGCAGTAAAGCCACAATATAAGTGGAAAGTGTTAATGACATCAGAGGCTTAATCCTAAACTGCTTTAATAATTTACTTTTTGTTTTATGTTGATAATGCACTAATATACAGTAGTAACCACCCACCAGAGAGCTAAGGATGTAAATCCTCCTAACAGCAACAATTTTCTTACCAGCTGGCAGGAGGTGTGACTGAGGCTAAAGCTGCCAGAGCCCAAGAGATAAATGTGTCTCTAACACATAAAAATAAATAAGAAAAAAAAATTCTGAGACTTTTCTTAGCATCAGTACTAAGACTCTGCAAATGGTATCTACAAACTTACAATAAGCATTTATGTTCTTTATTTAAAACTCTGTCTCTGAAATTATTGTCCTTCCCTGCAAGTGACTATGTAGAATTCCAACAATGAAACTTCTTTTTTCTTTTTTTTTTTCCCCTCAGATGAGGCAAAAAATCTCCCTTTTTAATATATATTCACAAACCAACACACTCCCAAATATACATGCAGAACTGCAGGATTGGAGGGATTACTATCAATAAGTTTCCATGGTATTTTGGACACTATCATATGATGAAACCTAACGAGAGGTTAAATGTTGAAGCATCTGCTCATGATACTGCAGGTTTAATGTCATCTGTTTATTCTTGCATAAGTTAATGTCTCTTCTTGTAATGAAATCACAGATGAGTGGTCAGATCATGTTTCCATCAAGGAGCAATTATTCAGTGACTGTTCATCTCACCAGAAAAGCAAGGCAGAAAAGCAAGGACATTGATTTTCAGCTTGTGGTGGTGTGCACTTCCCCAGCTCCTGCTCAAATCATAGTTGTCAGTGGGGATTGTGATCTGTTGCTCAAAGACTTTGGGGAATGGATGACAACATAGTTGAAAGTTACCTGGAATGGGGATTTAGTTGTCTCACTGGTACACAAATATGACTACAGGGCAGCAGTCTCACCAGTATAAAGAGTAGACAACCAAGGGCCCATAGAGCATTCTCCACTGCACAGTAGCAGGCTACAAGTCAGGATCTCCCCTTGTGTAGGAGTGACTCAGTATTGCCATGACAAATCCTCAATAAGTGACTAAAAGTACTCTAAATTTTGAAATCTTAGCTAAGGGAGACAAAGGATTGATTGTGCATATATAATCCCTTAGATATAAACTGTTGACCTAGTCTGGAACTGGGACTGAATCCAAATGCACCAAGACTCCTCTCTGGGATGTAGAGAGAGCAATAGCATCCTTTCTGAACCTTGTGATTCAATGGGAGGTTCTCCTTGACAGCTGTGTCTGACCTTTTCCTCTATGTAGTAACTAACTTTGCCATCAAATCTTGATAAAACACTGTCACATTTACTATCAAGCTTTGTTAAATCCATGTTTTAATATCAAAAAAAATTCACAAATTTATATCAACAAATATTTCACTGCTTCTCTCTTGCAAGTGAAGTGAATCATTCCACTTGTGACAAAGATGGCTCAATTTAAACAGGAGCAAAACTGTGTTAATTTTATTTATAAATAGTTAAGCTTCAGCATGTTATGTTGTATATTGTGCAGGGAGTACAGAAGTATTCAATAAACTTGCACTTGTGTCCAGAGACCACAAATTGAAATCAACAGAGCTAGCACTGTTTATCCATGAACTTGATCTTTCAGTCCTTTCACTCATAGTCTTTCTCTAAGTCAGTAATTTTGAGTTATTGCGGGTAAAAGTCACCCTTATTTATCCTTAAAACTAGCTTTTATAAGTCCACCTCCTCAAATAAATATTTTCCCTTATTCCCATGTGATGCCAGTCTCTTTAAAACATGTGGCACAATCAGTTGTGTTGGATGACCAGATGTTGACATTTTTTAGGAGGATAATGTTTTATTAATTTTTAAAACCTCTGAACTGCTTTGATTGTAGAAGATGACAAGGATTTAATTCTTTTTTTTTAACAATATTTTTACCTTTATTTCTAAGTCTGTGGTCCCACTGATACTGGGATATCTCACTAAAAATAAGAAAAATAAGAAAAAAAAAAAGAAGCTGAAGCCTATTGTGAACGATCTGAAGTAGTTCCTCAGGCATCTCAGCATGAAGTTATCTGGTTATTTTTATAAGTGTTAAAGTATAACACTGTTTGAAAGAGGATGAGGATAACTTTTATCTACAGAATTCTAATTATATTACTGATGAATCCACATGTATTTACATGCTCAAGTTCAGGCTGTACACAATCATTATTACAGGTTTGCTTTGCAGAACTGATATGTAGTGCCAACAGAAGATACAGTTTGGAAGNAGCATCCTTTCTGAACCTTGTGATTCAATGGGAGGTTCTCCTTGACAGCTGTGTCTGACCTTTTCCTCTATGTAGTAACTAACTTTGCCATCAAATCTTGATAAAACACTGTCACATTTACTATCAAGCTTTGTTAAATCCATGTTTTAATATCAAAAAAAATTCACAAATTTATATCAACAAATATTTCACTGCTTCTCTCTTGCAAGTGAAGTGAATCATTCCACTTGTGACAAAGATGGCTCAATTTAAACAGGAGAAAAACTGTGTTAATTTTATTTATAAATAATTAAGCTTCATCATGTTATGTTGTATATTGTGCAGGGAGTACAGAAGTATTCAATAAACTTGCACTTGTGTCCAGAGACCACAAATTGAAATCAACAGAGCTAGCACTGTTTATCCATGAACTTGATCTTTCAGTCCTTTCACTCATAGTCTTTCTCTAAGTCAGTAATTTTGAGTTATTGCGGGTAAAAGTCACCCTTATTTATCCTTAAAACTAGCTTTTATAAGTCCACCTCCTCAAATAAATATTTTCCCTTATTCCCATGTGATGCCAGTCTCTTTAAAACATGTGGCACAATCAGTTGTGTTGGATGACCAGATGTTGACATTTTTTAGGAGGATAATGTTTTATTAATTTTTAAAACCTCTGAACTGCTTTGATTGTAGAAGATGACAAGGATTTAATTCTTTTTTTTTAACAATATTTTTACCTTTATTTCTAAGTCTGTGGTCCCACTGATACTGGGATATCTCACTAAAAATAAGAAAAATAAGAAAAAAAAAAAGAAGCTGAAGCCTATTGTGAACGATCTGAAGTAGTGTTCCCAGTTCCTCAGGCATGGAAGGATCAAGTTATCTGGTTATTTTTATAAGTGTTAAAGTATAACACTGTTTGAAAGAGGATGAGGATAACTTTTATCTACAGAATTCTGATTATATTACTGATGAATCCACATGTATTTACATGCTCAAGTTCAGGCTGTACACAATCATTATTACAGGTTTGCTTTGCAGAACTGATATGTAGTGCCAACAGAAGATACAGTTTGGAAGCATATGTTTCCCACAGCATGAAGATCAAGAGAACTATGTTGGAAGGACATGAACTCCTTCTTTCACTTTCATAAAGTAGTTCCTTATAAACCAAAATGTGGCTTTGATCTGTACTAGGAACATTTTTCTTCTTTTTATATCCTCTCCTAATTTGCAGTGTTTCTCCCTTCTATATTTCATTATTCAGCTACAGATGCGTACAATCACTGCTTCATTATTTAAGGACAATTCTCCCTCTCTAATTGTTCCATGTCTGATGAGCATCTCAGTGATGGATGACCTGCCCCTCAGTCTGCAGAATTTTTCAGCTGAAAGTTAGATTTCAGATTTAAGAAAAAGTATTCCACAGTCTGATACACACCATCTATTAAAAAAAACTGTTAGGGTTTGTTTTAATATACATTAGAAAGCCAGAGAGTGACTCTTCTCTCACATATTTTCCAGCTCAAGTCTCTGACTCCCCCGCCCTTTCATTCCTTTATCATACCCTAAAATATGATGGGTTCATGGAAAAGTCAATGNTTTCAGCTGAAAGTTAGATTTCAGATTTAAGAAAAAAGTATTCCACAGTCTGATACACACCATCTATTAAAAAAACTGGTAGAGTTTGTTTTAATATACATTAGAAAGCCAGAGAATGACTCTTCTCTCACATATTTTCCAGCTCAAGTCTCTGACTCCCCCGCCCTTTCATTCCTTTATCATACCCTAAAATATGATGGGTTCATGGAAAAGTCAATGTCAATGGTATTTCACTGTTTGATTCTAGCAAGGAGCAGGTTCAAATCTTGGAAGGATCTGAAGCAGAGCTTTTCTCTACCAGAGCAATAAAATTTAGGGGGAAAAAATCCTGGGATTAAAAAGGAAAAAAATCCGCTACTTTCACACTTTGAAGTGAGTTACTTGGATGCAGAAAAAGCTGATGGAGTGACATCATCTCAGCAAAGAGCTACCAATGCCTGTCCTTGTGGGTTTATAACAATCTACACTGTTTCAGAAGGATTTAGCACATTTTCCTGTTTGTTCTTTTAATCTTACTTTAAAATCTTATGTGATATTTCTTTACTCTGCAATTTTATTTACATCTAAGGTATACCATCTGTTGGAGCTTACATGCAGAAGTGGTTGATTAGTGCCAAATTAATCTAAATATCTTCATCAACTTCTAAAAGAAACATGCATTTGGAATAAATATTACTTTGACATGCACACTGCAGTTACAGTCCTTTTTATTTTCATTTAATATATCCTGCAAATTTCAAGGCAATATACTGATTGCCCCCCCCCAAAAAAAAACCCCAAATCAAAACAATAAACCAAAGCCTGTCTCTGGCTTTCACATTCAAGATCTTGTACAAGCCCTCAGAAATCTTAACTTCATAAAGGCTCACTCTTGTATTCAAAAAGTTGTTTCAAACATAGTAGCAGAAAATCCACTGATGGCTGAAACTTTAGTTTTCTTTCACTTTTTTTCCAAATGATCACTCCAGCCAAGAAGCTACTAACTAATAAGATGGATAGAAAGTCAGTAAGGACAATGGATATGTGTTCTACAAAAGTGCTGCATTTTTTCCTACAACCCTGACACATCCCAAGACTTAGACTATGTCTTATTATTTGTCATGTCAATTATTATTGTATTGCTGGAGCTATCACACTGGGATAAAATAATAGTAATTTTCTAAGCATGGTTATGACAGGGAAATACGTTGCTTTGTAACAGTGGTGAAAAAGATGGGCCTTTCAGAGACCAGTGCTTATTAATATAAGAAATTGTATCTACTAAGTTACTGCTTCTGACTGACTAAATATCAGTCTGTTTAGAAGCTAAAATAAGGACAGATGATCACCAATCTCCTAGAGGACCTGGAGCCCTGACAATCAGTTGTGATATCCTGTTCCACTTCATTAGACTCCGAAATTACACTTGTATCTTTAAATGAGTGCATTTTCCAGCATCTAGGAATTCCTATCTGGGAATCTGCCAGACTTTAGTTTTATTTCTGGAGAAAGAGTGAGAAGGAAAGTATAATATACATTCTGTATCTGTGGCTACAAGCCATACAGAAGATCCTGGTAGCATCCTTGTGCCCAGTTGCACAAAGATCCAGTGAGCTGGTTTACAGTCATAAAAATCTCATTTCAACTCTGTTTTGATCTTACTCTCAATGTTACCACCATTTGCATTGTAATTTATGCCAATAGAATTAAAACTACCACTAAGTACAAGGTTACCTTAATTTTAGTAGAAGTAAGTACAACTATTCTTCAAGGTGCAGAATCCTGGAAGCTAATGAAAAGCAAGATGAATTCCAGTTCAGTTTTATAGAAGTAAAACAAAATATTCTAGATTTATTATATTTCTTCTAACACTTCAATAATTTGTCAACAGCCTTAGCCAATAAAGAGATGAGCAATTTTTTGTTATCATGCTGCATATTATGTAACCTAAACAATAAATTTCTAACTCTGTTCCCTCCATAAAGTTTATGCAGTCAGAAATCCATAATTGGGCATTTTTTTGGACAAGTTATTTTGTATGTAAAAAAAAAATCAATGCAGAAGGAGTGTGTTCAAGATCCTTTAACATATCTTTTTTATTCCCCTGAATTTCCTCTTCCTCATACTTTCATATTTTTCTTTCATTAAAAATGCCATCATAATATTTTTTAAAATAAATTTTACAGAATTGTAGAATGCTTTGGGTTAGAAAGGACCTTTAAAATCATCTAGTTCCAAGCCCCCTGCTATGGGCAGGGACAGAGAAGGTTGCTCAGAGCCTCAGCAAGCCTGGACTTGGATATCCCCAGGGATGGGGCCTCCACCACTTCTCTGGGCAACCTGTTGCAGTGTCTCACCCTGTCAATGGTGACCACTCAAGTCCTTCCATTTTTCCCCACAGTTTGACTCTAGGCAGATTCCACAAACCTCTTTCTTCCCCCATCTCCTGTCTCTGCCCCACACCTTCTGCAGCCCAT